>CM049867.1:3091649-3111299 GCA_027474115.1 Schizopygopsis malacanthus
TATTTGTTAACATTAGTTAACATGAATAAACAATGAAAAATACTTCCAAAACATTTATTAATCTTAGTTAAAAGTATATTTAAACTAACATTTACTAATACATGTACTAATTAAAATCCAAAGTTCTATCTGTTAATATTTTTTTTCATTGGACCAGAGCGAACATGATCCGTTGTATTTTTATTACCTACTGTTATCAAAGATTAAAATATACTGTAGCAAATGCATTGCTCATTGTTCATAAATGCTGGTTAATACATAATATTAATTTTTGAACAGATTTTAATGGCGGATTCACATATCACCGCAAACGTGCGTGCATCACACGCGAAAACAATGCTCACTGGATCGACATGAAGACAAATTGCAGAATTTAAGTAATACTTTTTTTAATGAAGTTAAATGAGCACAAGTCAATTTACATTTGACAACAGTTAAAGTATTTAAAGATTCACAGTTAAAGATTCCTCAGTCAGATTATATTAACTTTAATAATTACGGTGAAAAAACGAGACAACACTCATATCAGGTTTGATCGTGCGCACGCGCCCGGACCGAAGTTAACTTCCGGTCTGTGTTTGTATATCGGGCTGTTAGTGGCGCCGGCTACAAACAGTTAAAGTGATTAGTAATGAAGTTGGGCTCAGGTTGTTGTGCTGTGGGATGTGTTTCACATACATACATTTATTTGAGGCGACCCACCACAATATCAAAACTTTTCCAAAAGGCTTTGTTGAATAACATGAGCACGTAATGCATGTTTAAAAATTAAAACGAGGCGCAGGTGTTTTTATATCACTGTATTTCTGAAGGAACACTGTCTTTAGGAAATGTTTGATGTCATTTTCATTTCATCTTGCATGTTATATGTCTGATAAAGCAGCGTTTGTACGCTCAGTTTACAGCCGTTACAGGGCGCAAACCTCTAACGTTAACATTACGTTATTTCTCCCGCTTGTAAGCGTCTCCTGCTGACAGAGTTGATTTGCATTTTTAAGAAGTCCGTCCAAGTAGTAATCGCTGCATCTCAGTCCGTCTGATTTAAGAAGCAAACATATTTTGCTTGTTAGAAACAAGCCACACTCACCATCTTTATATTCACTTCACTTTTGCTATTTAACCAGAGCGAATGAGACGAGACACGTGACAGGCACTGCGGTCACGTGTGGTGTTTGTCAACGCGCCTTTGGAGAGAAGTGAAAGTGACAGCTCGGCTAGGATCGGAGTATCGATACTTCGGAAAATTAGTATTGGTACCGTTCAGATATTTCAGTATCGATACTTATCGAAATATCGATATTTTTGACAACACTAGTATGTATATATATATATATATATATATATATATATATATATATATAACAATAATAAACTCCCAGTAGTGGGTCTTTCTTTTATTGTGGGTCACAGGATTTCATTAAATAAATGTCATGCTTTACGACACAACACAGCACAAACACTAGTAAACAGACCGACACAGAGACAAACACAAACACACGGACAATACTTACCGACAGCTTGCTCTCATCCTCCACTGCAGCAGGACTCAACTTCACAGTCAAGAGACAATCAAAACACAGAAAGAAAGAGAAGAGACAACAGCACAGAGATGAGAGACAGGAGCAGCGGACAGAACACTGACATCAGACTCAAAAAGACACACACCAACAACAACACATCAACTGACATTGTGTGTTTGACCTCTGACCTATACATACAGTGTGTTTGACCTCTGACCTCACATAGTGTGTGTTTGACCTCTGACCTCACAGATATGTTTGACCTCCGACCTTTACATACAGTGTGTTTGACCTCTGACTTCACAGAGTGTGTGTTTGACCTCTGACCTCACAGATAGTGTTTGACCTCCGACCTTTACAAACAGTTTGTTTGACTTCCGACCTTTACATAAAGTGTATTTGACTTCTGACCTTACATAGTGTGTTTGACCTCTGACCTCACATAGAGTGTTTGACCTCCGACTTTTACATACAGTATGTTTGACTTCTGACCTCACATATAGTGTTTGACCTCCGACCTTTACATGCACTGTGTTTGACCTCTGACCTTTACATACACTGTGTTTGACCTCAGACATTCACATACACTGTGTTTGACCTCAGACCTTTACATGCACTGTGTTTGACCTCCGAACTTTACATGAACTGTGTTTGACCTCCGACCTTTACATAAACTGTTTGACCTCTGACCTCACATAGTGTGTGTTTGACCTCTGACCTCACATATAGTGTTTGACCTCCGAACTTTACATACACTGTGTTTGACCTCCGACCTTTACATACAGTGTGTTTGACCTCTGACTTCGCAGAGTGTGTGTTTGACCTCTGACCTCACAGATAGTGTTTGACCTCCGACCTTTACATACAGTTTGTTTGACTTCCGAACCTTTACGTAAAGTGTGTTTGACTTCTGACCTTACATAGTGTGTTTGACCTCTGACCTCACATATAGTGTTTGACCTCCGACCTCACAGAGAGTGTTTGTCGTCCGACCTTTACATACAATGTGTTTGACCTCTGACCTAACATAAAGTGTTTGACCTCCGACCTTTACATACAGTGTGTCAGACCTCTGACCTCACATAGAGTGTTTGACCTCTGACCTTTACATACAGTATGTTTGACTTCTGACCTCACATATAGTGTTTGACCTCCGACCTTTACATGCACTGTGTTTGACCTCAGACCTTTACATGCACTGTGTTTGACCTCCGACCTTTACATGAACTGTGTTTGACCTCCGACCTTTACATACACTGTTTGACCTCAGACATTCACATAAAGTATGTTTGATCTCTGACCTCACAGCGAGTGTTTGACGTCCGACATTTACATACAGCATGTTTAACCTCTGACATTTTCATACAGTGTGTTTGACCTCCGACCGTGTTCGACCTGTGACCTCACATAATTTTTGACCTCCGACCTTTAGATACAGCGTGTTTGACCTCCGACCTTTACATACAGTGTTTGACCTCCGACCTTCACATGCAGTGTGTTTGACCTCTGAACTCACATATTGTCTGTGTGACTGCTGACCTCACATAGAGTGTTTAACCTCCGACCTTTGTGTGTTTGACCTCCAACCTTCACATACAGTTTGTTTGACCTCCGATCTTCACATACAGTGTGTTTGACTTCTGACCTCACAGAGAGTGTTTGACTTCTGACCTCACAGAGAGTGTTTGACCTCTAATCTCACAGTGTGTGTTTCAGCTCTGAACTCACAGAAAGTTTTAGTTTTTTTTATCTCTGACCTCAGAGTGTGCTGAATGTGTGTTTTGACCTCCGACCTCACCAAGTGCTGTGAGCTCACCAAGTGCATGTTATTGAATATGACCTCACTAACTGTGCAGGGGCAGTTTCTCTATTAGGGCGATTGGGCGACACACCACCAAAGTGTGACAGGAAGGGATTTTTTTATTTCACGTTCAATCATAGTGTTACGCTTGCTTTCACTCTTCTCAACTGTTTGTTCTGCCTCTGGAAATATAGTCCTATCACCGTCGAGTAAGGTTCTGTGTAGTACCACCCCTTTCAGTCAAGACTAGACTGTGTGGGCTGAATAAAGCAAACCAGTATCTTACCAGTGAAGTTTTGATGGATGACGATTGTTAATGGAGGTAAAGACGATTACAGTCAGTGACATACATGAATTGTAACTTTACATTATTAGAGGCGCGTGAGTGCAGTTTGCAAATATGCAAATTGAGAGACACCAGACCCAACAATGCAGATGACCCGAAAGGCCACTATCAAAGCAACCTGGGCTTCATTACACCTGAGCAGTGCCACGGGCTGATTGCCTCCATGCCACGCCGCATTGATGCAGTAATTCATGCAAAAGGAGGCCCAAGCATGCATTGAGTGCATTGAAATGAACATACTTTTCAGAAGTCTGACATTTCTGTTTAAAATATCCCTTTTATTGATCTTATATAAAATTCAAATTCTCTGAAACACTGAATTTTGGGTTTTCATTATTTGTAAGCCATAATCATAAAATATTCAAGAAATAAAGGCTTGACATATTTCACTCTATTTTAATCTATATAATATATGGGTTTCACTTTCTGAAATGAGTGACAAAAATATTGACCTTTATCATGATATACACATTTTTTTTGATGTACATATATATATATATATATAACAATAATAAACTCCCAGTAGTGGGTCTTTCTTTTATTGTGGGTCACAGGATTTCATTAAATAAATGTCATGCTTTACGACACAACACAGCACAAACACTAGTAAACAGACCGACACAGAGACAAACACAAACACACGGACAATACTTACCGACAGCTTGCTCTCATCCTCCACTGCAGCAGGGCTCAACTTCACAGTCAAGAGACGAACAATACACAGAGAGAAAGAGAAGAGACAACAGCACAGAGATGAGAGACAGGAGCAGCGGACAGAACACTGACATCAGACTCAAAAAGACAAACACCAACAACAACACATCAACTGACATTGTGTGTTTGACCTCAGACTTATACAAACAGTGTGTTTGACCTCTGACCTTCACATACATTGTGTTTGACCTCTGACCTCACAGAGAGTGTTTGACCTCTAATCTCACAGTGTGTGTTTGACTTCTGACCTCACAGAGAGTGTTTGACCTCTAATCTCACAGTGTGTGTTTCAGCTCTGAACTCACAGAAAGTTTAGTTGTTTTATCTCTGACCTCAAGAGTGTGCTGAATGTGTGTTTTGACCTCCGACCTCACCAAATGCTGTGAGCTCACCAAATGCATGTTATTGAATATGACCTCACTGACTGTGCAGGGGCAGTTTCTCCATTAGGGCGATTGGGCGACGCACCACCAAAGTGTGACAGGAAGGGATTTTTTTATTTCACGTTCAATCATAGTGTTACGCTTGCTTTCACTCTTCTCAACTGTTTGTTCTGCCTCTGGAAATATAGTCCTATCACCATCGAGTAAGGTTCTGTGTAGTACCACCCCTTTCAGTCAAGACTAGTCTGTGTGGGCTGAATAAAGCAAACCAGTATCTTACCAGTGAAGTTTTGATGGATGACGATTGTTAATGGAGGTAAAGACGATTAAAGTCAGTGACATGAATTGCAACTTTACATTATTAGAGGCGCGTGAGTGCAGTGTGCACATAAACAAACTGTATATGTGCACTCTCTGATAGCTTTATGAACACATATCAGTATGATTGCATGTCTGGCAAGTCTGGTTTTATAATGGACACTCCTTGAAAAGGCATGTTTTTATAGAAGTGCGCTATGTAAAGTGGTGTTTTGGCATCCTCATGTCAGTCATGTTGAGCTGCCTTCAGATCACCACACTCAACAAATTCATAATGTTTTTATTTACTTTTTAATTTTTGTTTTGCTCTGTGTAATAATTCTGAATACATATCTGTGTATATTTATATAACTGCGACTGGGATAGTGGTTTGTTGGCATCTCCGTGTGGTCCTGCTTGGCACTGCAGCTTGACTTGTAGTCATGTATATATACAGTGCTCAGCGTAAATGAGTACACCCCCTTTGAAAAGTAAAATTTTAAACAATATCTCAATGAACACAAAAACCATTTCCAAAATGTTGACAAGACTAAGTTTAATATAACATCTGTTTAACTTATAACATGAAAGTAAGGTTAATAATATAACTTAGATTACACATTTTTCAGTTTTACTTAAATTAGGGTGATGCAAAAATGAGTACACCCCACAACAAAAACTACTAAATCTAGTACTTTGTATGGCCTCCATGATTTTTAATGACAGCACCAAGTCTTCTAGGCATGGAATGAACAAGTTGGCGACATTTTGCCAGATCTATCTTTTTCCATTCTTCAAGAATGACCTCTTTTAGAGATTGGATGCTGGATGGAGAGTGATGCTCAACTTGTCTCTTCAGAATTCCCCATAGGTGTTCGATTGGGTTCAGATCAGGAGACATACTTGGCCACTGAATCACTTTCACCTGTTCTTCTTCAGAAATCCAACAGTGGCCTTAGATGTGTGTCACGGAGTGATGGTAGCATCTTCTCTTTCAGTATAGAGCAGTACATTTGTGAATTCATGATGCCATCAATGAAATGCAGCTCCCCGAAACCAGCAGCAATCATGCAGCCCCACATAAGGACACTGCCACCACCATGTTTCACTGTAGGCACCATGCATTTTTCTTTGTATTCCTCACCTTTGCGACGCCATACAGTTTTGAAGCCATCAGTTCCAAAAACATTTATCTTGGTCTCATCACTCCAGAGTATAGAGTCCCAGTAGTCTTTCCCAGTTCATCTATGTCAGCATGGGCCCTGGCAAACTCTAGGCGGGCTATTTTGTGCCTGGGCTTTAGGAGAGGCTTCTTTCGTGGACGGCACCCATGCATGCCATTCCTCTGCATTGTACGCCGTTTTGTGTCACGGGAAATAGTGGCTTTCTACTTCTTTAGATAACTGCAGTGAACTTGCATGTCGATTTTCTTCAACCCTTCTCATCAGAAGACGCTCCTGACGAGGTGTTAACTTCTGTGGACGACCTAGACGTCTCTGTGAGATGGTTGCAGTTTCATCTTTTTTAAATGTTTGTACCACTTTTGCTACAGTATTCTGACTGAAAAGTAAAGCTTTGCTGATCTTCTTGTAGCCTTCACCTTTCTTGTGTAAAGAAATAATTTTCTTTCTCAGGTCTTGTGACATTTCTATTCCATGTGGTGCCATTGCTGACAGCATGAAATGGGAAGGGGTTTTCTTTAAGTAACACCCTTTTATAGTCAACTTTCACCTGTGTAATAAATAATTAGACTCACCTGTGGTTGAATTCTTGTTAAATTAGACATTTGTAGTCTAAAATTTAGCTTTGCTCCAGAGACTTTCAGTGGGGTGTACTCATTTTTGCATCGCCCTAATTTGAGTAAAACTGAAAATGTTGTTCTCTAAGTTATATTATTAACCTTACTTTCATGTTATAAGTTAAACAGATGTTATATAAAACTTAGTCTTGTCAACATTTTGGAAAATGTTTTTGTGTTCATTGCGATATTGTTTAAAATGTTACTTTTCAAAGGGGGTGTACTCATTTACGCTGAGCACTGTATGTATAGAAAATGGTCTAAACAAATGTAACATTTATTTATTTTTCTCACATGTTTTGCTGTTGCACTTTATATATCAATTTTGAATTATTATTAAAATTAAAAACAAAATGTTTTCATATTTCTTGAAAAAAGCTTGCAGATAATATAGTTTTGCGAGAATCATCCTCAATCTTGAATTTGGTAAAACAATTTTCTTTATTTAAAATGTTTCATATCTTAATCCTTATCTTTTTGTTATACTGGGATAAATCATATTGGGATGTATGCTACATTTTTGAGATGTCGCACCCCACCTAGATGATTTGCCACCAGATACCACTGTGACTGTGTGACCTCTGATGATGACAAGTGAGTCCTGGGAAAACATATTTCACAACAATAAAACAATAACACAGTCAATACGGCCCAGCCTGGAGCAACGTGGTTCAATCTACTCCAATCCAGTTCAATCAAGAACGGTTTTATAGTCAGATGGTCTCATGAAGTGTGTTGTTCTTGTCGGAGTAAGCTTTAAACTGTATCCTTTCAGTGTTCTAAATCCAACAAACTGCAAAAAGCACCATCGAGCTGAAAGTTCATCAGTTCAGCAGGTAAAGTAGAACCATTGGAACCTCAATTATGATGAAAAAGACTAAAATTATCTCTTAGGGCTAAATTAGCTCCAAGATAGAGCCATGAAAGGGCATTTTAAAAGGAGAAAATCCTTTTAAAATGTCTCTGCACACAGTTCACTCATCACCATTCTGAACAGATCTGAACAGATCAGCCGCGCAAGTTTTATTGCACAGAGTGTTAAAAATAATCATGCAGTTCAACTGTAATTTAAATCTATTTGCATTCAGAGTAAAAAAATAAATAATTGTATCTAGTATCTTCATCCAATTTCAAATATAATTCCACATATCTAAATAAACAGACAAATAAATGGATAAATGCATGAATAAAAGCATAAATTAATACATTCATAAATATATGGATACAGGTGTAAATGCATAAATAAATGCATACATGCACAAATAATATAAAAACATAAATAAATAAATGCAAAAATTGATAATTGAAAAAAAAGGATAAACGCATAAAGAAAATAATTATAAACAGGTACATTCATAAATAAACAAATAAATGTATAAATACATAAATGCATGCAAAGCATAATAAAATAGATAAATGTGTAAATGCACAAATTCATTTATAAATAAATAAATCTGTAAATCTGAAGCCTCCTCCCCCACTGGCTAATTACTGACCCAATTTTCTGCAAGCAGAACTAATTACAAACGCAGCCACTTTCATCACCTACAGGGGATTTCAGCACAAATCACAAAGGAGCCACATCATCAATTTCCAACATTTAATACAAAAAAGAGAGTCTCCTCATTAAAGTGAATGATCCCAAAATAAGCCACTATAAGCAAAATGTTTGCATGTCTCTCTAATAAAATAAAACATCAAATCACTGCTCCAGCTATAACACCAGTTTATGTTGGTAAATGTAATGTGTAACAGAAAAGCCCATTAACTAGATAAAAGATGCAGCTGTGCTCAGAGATCTTAACTAAATGTAGTTAAGTTTTATCTAAGCGGCTCAAAGCAATATTTGAATCAAATGTGGCGCTGATAATAAGAAGAGCTGAGCTGACTAATTGAAGGCATTACAGATTAAAGATTAAGCATATTACTTAAAAGCATCTTGCAAAAAATTACATAGGGTCAATTTCATATTGACTAAGGAGGTCATGATATGGGAGTGACTCTGTGTGTGTGTGCGTGTGTGTGTGTGTGTGTGTCAGGGTCACCTTGGAGATGGAGTGAGGGCCAACAAAACAAAATTGGCTAAGGTTGTGATTATGATCACAGGCTGCTGAATGAACATGTATAGAGTAAATTAAGTCATTATGATAATTAGCCTTTCACAAGCCTCATCATAGAGACTGATTGCAATCAGACCTGCTTTAACCTACAAAGTACCACCAACTCCAACGATGTGACCACTGTATGTACACGCACACATACATATTAACATGTACTCATTAAAAATACTATTTTATACTCTAATCTAAAAGACGAGAATCGGGTGAAATTTAGAATTTCAGAATTGGCTCCTTTTTGATTCATGAGTTGGAATTTGAATTTGAATCCACAGGATGTCAAACAGATTTTTTCAATTGGAATAACAGGAGGAGAAATTTTAATAAATGCAATTTCAAGAAAATGTAACACACTCTGATGATTCGTCAAAATAGGAATGTAATAACTTTTTTAAATATTTAAAATACTTTAAATTGTTTTAATGTTTAAATTTGCATCCAAAGTCTAAGGCCACTAATTATGTTTTTTTGTACATAAAAAATGATATTATAAGCATGACTGGGTGAGTTTAATATTTTTTTTTAGATATTACAGATATTATAAGTTTATCTTTCTGAGTGAATTTAATACATTTATTTTTAGTTTTTTTAATCACAAATTACAAATTTCTTAGTTATCTGAGTGAATTTAAAAATTAATTTAATTTAAATATAATACATTTTTCATTACAAATCATACTATGAGCATAAAACTATGCATTAATTTAAGAAATTAACAAAATGTTATAATTTTTTTCTTCATTACATTATATTATGAGCATAACTATATGAGTGTACTGAAAAATGCACATTAATCTCTTTATATTTGGCATGTATTTTATTTTCATGACCACATTTTGAATGCCATTTTTTTCAGTAAATTTTTCCTGAAGATTTAGAAATGTGTTGAATGTCAAAGTCCTTTAAAAAACACTGATAGCCTAATGATTTAAACCATCATGATTATTTTATATAGTCATAAAGATGTTTCTAATGCATTGTGCAAATTCACCCAGCAACAGCAAGTATTTCTCCAGCTGCAATCCGCAGCAGCCGTATCATATGATGCTTCAGTAAGGAACGTCCTGCATCTCTGCTCTGCCTTCAACATTAGCTAATTCCCTATTCTTTTAAAATAGCTTCGATCGATTGAGCCTCGGGTTTCTGCCTGCAGCTCCTCACCTTCAGTCCTCGTCACGACTGACCTTGCCGCTCACGATCAAAAACACACTGACGGGATCTTACATACACACATGTAATTATGCATTCACACAGCGGCTGACTGCGGGACAGGAACACCTTATATATATATATATATAGAGGCACAAAAGAAGACTATTCGATTTGTTAGAAATGGCTGAAGACTCTTGACCTTCCTCACTGTAATCAGCATTGTGCCCCACATTTTCCATGCAACCCCATTAACAGTCAATGTCGATATGAAGTCGATAAGACACAGAAACTTTGACTGACTTCAGTATTGTGACGTATGTTCGAGTGAAACTGCTTATCAAACAAGAAAAAATCAGGGCAGGACTTTATATTTTCCATCAAGTATTGATTAGATTGTGAAACGTGAGCGCTGCACACCAGAATAGAGACAGATCTGAATGTGACGTCAGTGGAAAGAAGTGAGTCATATAATATCATATCATATAAATACTTATACAGTTGTTTAATATTTCCAGTGCGGTGCATTTTACTACGTCATACAGTTCACAGGTTTTAAAATAATATGTATAATATAATATACATAATATATATTTACAAAATGCACGGGTGAATCATTCACAGTAAGACCAGCAAAATGCATTATGATTTGCATTTAATATGAATGCATTTATTTAAAAAAACGTATTTTTAAGTAATATTCCTTAAAATCGTGACAATCAAGGAGACATTTAAATCGATGTTACTCAATCATTGCAAAAAAAATATGGAATATGCAAAAAACAACAAACAAAAACACACCAACAACTTTCACATCAGCCTCAAATGAATGTAAACAGTGTATGCTGAATGATTGACAGCATGACATATTACTAAACCTGACCAAACAAAATCTCGGTCTTTTTTTTCATGGATGCATCATTGCAGTAATCTATGTTTATTTAAGAGAGAGATTGATATGCATCTCTATTTCACATTAACATTTACTATTCAGACACTCTTCTAATGCTGATGAGCGCTGATATCAGCACAATGATCTGGAGGCGTGGTAATTAAGTCCACAGACAACGGTGAGCACACACACACACACTTGAGCAACAGATGCGATGGTGAATCGAGGGTCTTTGTGGGGTTACAGGGTCAAGCTTTCACTGGTCTCACATGGACAGGGAGTGTTATTTTTAACATTTATGGGGTGATAGCATCAAGACCACTTAGTCCCTGATGTAACTGCTACTGAAGTGTAAATCACCCAAAGCTTAAACCCAATCCTGCTCCTATTCTAAACTGAGACAACCTGAGACCACGTTTCTCTGTAAACTCAAATGATTAGAAACCACACTACAATAAACCAGACGTTCAGTGTAGAACAACAGTTTCTGTCAGCTGTGGCCAGTGAACCTTGATGTGATGTGGTGTTCCCCAAGGCTTTATGCTTGGACTGCTCTTACTCTTCAATAAATAATATCATTTATTTTATTTTCATTTAATAAAGCAAGTAAGTTAATGAATAAATAAATAAAGTGATTTTCACCATTCAGAAGAAATAAAACACAAGTTTGTTTTTATTTATTTAATTTTGCGATGTCACATAATGTAAATTGTTTTGTTTATTTTTATTCAGTGTGGTTAATTTTGGTACTGCATGCCAAACGTTTTGTAATGTGTTTACAAAATTATTAGCACTCAAATCTATATAATATATACAAATAAGAAAACGATTACATAATTTTCACTTCAGCCTCAAATCAATATAATCAGTGTATTCCTAATTGCATTAAATATTACTAAACCTGGCTGAACAAAATGATTTGATACGTACACATATTCACAATGCTTGATGAATGGATATTCACAATGCTTGATGAATGGATGGATGGATGGACATAAAAAACCTTATTAAATTATTTTAAAAATATATTTGAAATATAATTATTACAATAATAAAAATAATAATATTTAAAAAGTTAGTGCATTTACCAGAACCACCCTTTTCTGGTAAAATGCTGGTTAATGTGGTAATAAATCACGACCTTAAAATCTGTAGTTAAAGCTAATCATGACCTATCTGCCCCCCCACATGGACCCAGGTGTCACAAGCTCTCTCGCAAATATGAGAAGAGACAGATCAAAGCTAGTTAATAAGGAGATTAGAGAGAATAAAAAATGATCACGAAATCCCCTGCAAACGCATCACACCTTTGCTTGTAGCCGAGCCGGAAGAGCGTTTTCACTCTGTGTTACTGTACTTGCAGATGAAGACTGAAGAGTATGACAAAAACAACACCAGGGTCATGGATTCAGTGCATATGTACTGTACATGTCTGAGACACCAAATGAGAAGCATTTGATATTCGGATCATTTCCTCATGTTGTTCTGGTCTCATGCCACTTTCTCTATCCCACTAAACAAAAAATAAAGATGTTAAGCATAATATCCAAGCTGCTCTTTTTGAGGGAATAAATGATTTAGGATGGCAAGCTATTAAATATGACTTCCATATGACTTCTTTCAAGTCATCTAAAGCAATCAACATGTGTGTGAAGAACAGCTAACATGTGTGTGTTTTTGGGAGGGAAGCGTACAAATCAAAGGGCATATATGTGAGGATTACTGGATAGAGATGAGTTCTCCTATGTTTGAGGCTCAGGAAGTGTAAATGTAGAAAAAAAACTCTTATTCACCATCTCTCTGCAGCTACATGAAAAAATCTGCAAAAATGAACAGGTTTATATATCAGGCATTCAGAAAAGTGTGAGACACACACCGCTCTTCCAAGATCCTCTTTACAATCTAGAAAGCATTTTAACAAGCCTTGCTCAAACAGCAAGCAACAACATTATGCTGATTAAATAATGTTGACTATGTCTATAACATATCATTTTATGTATTATATTATATTCTTATATTTTATTATTTATTATATTTCAGAACTGAATATTTTCAACAAAACAGTCTGATCAAAACCTGATTATTTACACAGCAGTTTTATGTGCTTTTTAATATATATATATATATATATATAATTTTTTTTTGGCATTTGGGTAACACACGAACATCAAACTCTGCTGGAATCAATTGTGAGGCAGGTCTCTTGTGTTTTAGCGCTATATAAAGCCAAGCACACTGAAATTTGCTCCCTGAGGGCATCTCACGGCAATAGGGGCACATTTTTAAGACAATGTCAGGATAAAAATAGTCCAGCTTTTGACATGCACTGAAGCGGATCAATGACGGTTTTAAAATAATAGACCAGCTAGATGATTCTGGCAGTGGGACCAGCAGATTTACAAAAATATACACATTTACATTTGCAAAGAAGGACGAGGGTGCAGAAGAAATAATACAAAACAGATCCAGTAGTGTCTGAAGAACTCATTTTACTAAAGTGATACTGTGTAATAGTGGATAAAAAATGTATTTCTTTCTAAGAGCTGAAACAATTCATGATGCTTGAAGAGTTCAGGTAATTTCAAAGAACGTAAAATGATCTTGTCCAATCAGATGTTTGTATAGAAAATAAGTATGGTCATTTCTGATTATATGCGAACTAAAGATAAATAAAGTAAAGATGCCTGTAACCATAATTACACCACAGACTTCATTTACACCTTGTGTTTACCAAGTATTTACTAAGCAATGTTTCAAAAGAAAATTAATAATAATAATAACCAAACAAAAGATAGAATTAACTTATTTTAGTTACTGTATTGGGAAGATTACGATTTTGTAATGCATAAAATAAAAGATTTTTAATACATGAACATAATTTGTTTTACAACTGGCAGTTTATTGGTTGTGTAAAATACAGTTCTATTAGTCTCGTGAAAACATGTAAACATCAAAATTATTTTATGATACATAGCTATATGACTTCATAATTTCATAAATCTGCTTGCTACTGAAATGGAAGTGGATGAATGATCTTAGCATGCTCCTGTCCTATAGTCTATATTATTTATGCACTCGAGATAAATCCAGATTTACCAGGCAGCTTTTGGAGCTCATACCTCCAAAACTAATTTCCATATCTTGTCACAAGGTAAGACTAAATCCTTGGGGATAATCAGAACGTCAGTAACCTGAATCAGTACAGAATAGAAGACTCTCTAAATTCCCTCCATATGATCGCATTTCTCAGCAAAACACCCACAGGAAACACACTGCAAATCAGCCTCGCTCTCACTTTCTCAACCCTGAAAAGAACTCTGCAGATGATACATGCTGCCAAAAAGGATGCCTTTGTCTCACTGTAAAAATTGCATTAGACGATGACACATTTCTAGACTGGAAAATATCTCAACATTCTTAAAGCACGATCAGTTTCATAAAATTGATAAGAAAGTTCTGTAATTATAGGCTACAGTATCTTGTATTCCATTAGAAATGTGTATAATAAGCATTAATGTATCAAAATGAATACAAATATATGTATAGTACTTTTTACAATTCACAAATTATATTACTGTTTATAATACCTTAATATCTTCATGCTTTGTACAGTTGTTGCATTTAGTAGATTACAGCTGTATGATAGTATAGTTATATCTGTCCATGAGACAATCAATCAAGCACTTGAGATCTGCTATATCACATGCATTAAAACAATTTAAAACAAAGAAGAATAGCATTATTTTTAGCTAATTAGCCAACATTTCTTAGTATCTTATACATTCTTCTCAAGTAAATTTGATTTTGATTTAAAGTTGCTTAGATATTTTACAGTTCATAATCCACATCTATGAAACATTTAGTTAGAAATGCAAATTACAATAATTTAATAAGACTGACAGAAGGTGAGTCATTTCTACTTCCATGTCCCCATCATAAATCTTAAAATATTAATACGGTTGATGCTTAAACTGACAGTTTGACAACTCAGTCTCCCCTACATGCTATCTTTGTAAATTAGGCTATACATTATTACCCATATTACAAAGAAATATCAACATTAATGCCGTTTACATTTTGAGCGATGACTCATGATATCCTGAGTGCAATAAGAGCAATAATATGAAGTAAAATAAAACTTAACATAAACCGATTTCTGTAACTGAAAGTAAATACGAGCGTGGTAGCACATAAATCAGTATGTATTAGCAATGGATTTAGTAATAAAATATTTGAGGAACCATTCTTCCCGTTGGCTAAGATTACAGGAATTGGTACAATATCAAAATTTAAAATATGGTAAAAAAAATGTTCACAAAAAAAACAATTTGATGCAAGATAACTGCCAATCTATCACTAAACAATGGCTTCTGATCTTCATTTTAAATAAGTTACAATCTGTTTTTGTTCCTGCAGCTTACCTTAAGCTTTACGATGCTTAGAAATACTATAGAAGTACTTAATTGAACTACAACACAAGTATATTCATTTTCAAACATTAGAGAGTAAAAAAAAAATGCCAAGTGAGTACAATCACATGACTCGTGACACCAATGCTGCCTTTAAGTCATGTCACACAGCCATTGAAACACGGTACGAACATCTTCCTAGAGAGCACCAGCGTGTTTTTTCCATCCCTTTTGTTAGGCTGTTTTTCTCAAACGCTTCACCTCACTTCATATCACCATAGAGACCTGTCTGGTGTCAAAGCAATTAGCGTTGAAGAAAGACAGCGGTGGCCATCCTTGACACATCAGCCTAAGCTAATGGCGCTGTGAGATACATCTGTTCTACTACACTTATTACATGTCTAATATTATGTGTTTGACATCAACATACAGAGATTCCCAAGCTCCAGATTAAGTTTTCTCAACCTGTATGACTCCTGCCCACTTAAGTCGCCATATCTGAAACACAACAGCAGATCCAAGCAGAAGGCCGAAGAGCCATTGATATTTCCAAAGATGTTTTCTTCCTTTCTAAAGGACACAGTTTTTTCAGCTTAACCCATCAGGACTTTGCAGACACTTTGAATTGTTTAATCCCTTGTGAACAGAATGACACAATGAGCATGACTCTACAATAGCTTAGCTTCAGAGTGACAGGACCAGCGCGTCACTTCTCTCTCCACCGGGGGTTCCTGAACGATCCTTTGTTTATATTCCGGTGTGAGGAAAATGGCGGCATGGTCAGATTTGCCAAAAGCCGGCAGGGAACGAGCTTTGTAGGCATTCTTAAACTGAGTGTAGCAATGATCCAGTGTATTCGGTCCTCTAGTTGGACAGGATATGTGTTGGTGAAAGTTCGACATGACCTTCTTGAGGTTGGCTTTGTTAAAGTCCCCCGCGATGATAGAGGCAGCGTCAGGGTGTTTATTGATGTAGCCGCTGAGCTCATCGTGGAGTTTGTACAAAGCCAAGCTAGTATCTGCCTGTGATGGAATGTAAACGGCAGTAATGACGATTGATGAAAATTTCCGGGGCAGATAGAATGGACGGCAGATAATGGAGAGATGTTCCAGATGAGTTGAGCAGGAACGCGACAAAATGTAGATATTCCTGGGGTCACACCATGTCTTGTTAATCGTGAAACACACTCCACCACCTTTGGTTTTTCCGGCCTCGGCTGTTCTGTCCATCCGTAAAACAGAAAAGTTATCAGACGGCCTTACAGCCGTGTCCGGGACCGACGGCGTGAGCCATGTTTCAGTCAAACAAAGGATGTTACAGTCTCTAATGTCATGTTGGAAACTTATACTGGCTCTAAGATCGTCCATCTTATTCTCCAAGGATTGGACATTAGCGAGCAGAATACTCAGTAGAGGAGGACTGTGAGCCCTTTCCTCAGGCTGTTGCGGATTCCAGCTCGTCTCCGCAGTGTTTCTTTTGCCTCCTGCGGTTATTCAGGTGGCCTTTGTTCACCTCGGTGTTCCTAAGTTTCTCCAATGGCCACGCTGGATCCGTGGATAAAGTGTCCTGAAGCAGGTTAGTGCAGCGGTGTCCAATGTCCAAAAGTGTTCTTTTGTCGTACATAAATAGTGCAGACATTATACGTGTAAAAAGAGAAAGTAAAAATACGTTTAAAAAAGTAGATAAAAGCACAAATTGAGCGGACCCATCATAGCGTTGACTGTACAAAAGCAGCGCCGGAAACGGAAAAGTGTTTCTCTCTACAGTAAGCTGGTGTATGGTGGGCGTTCTGGTGCAATATGTACTCCCGCTTTTTGTACTCCCAATTGTAAGTCGCTTTGGATAAAAGCGTCTGCTAAATGACTAAATGTAAATGTAAATGACTAAATGTAAATATGGCTGCCGTCCAGGGCTCGAAATTAACTTTTTTACTTGGTAGCACTGGTGCTCCCAACTTCAAGAAGTTAGGAGCACCACAATTATTTTAGGAGCACCCACTGAATATTAAGGACCAACACAACCGCCAATGAGGGATGAGCTAAGGGCGGCAACATGCTCCCTGATGATTAAAAGCTTCGTCAATTGAACCTGATCCTTAAGCTGCAGTGCTTTGTTTTTTATACATGCAAGATGAGAAGAAAATGTCATTTAAACTTTCTCAAAACAGTTCCCTCAGAAATACATTCATATAGACCCCCACTCCCAATTCAATATTTAGGATTTCCTTTCTATATTTTTGCATAGTGAACGTTGAGCTTGCTCAGGCTGCTACAATATTTGATGTTCTTTGTGTCCGTCTTCAGCGTCTCTGGCTTCTGTTAATGGCTGTTTACAGACTTGGTAATATTTCCACACAAATTAAATTTTGGAAAATTATTTCAATGCAGTTTGTGCAAGTGCGGTCACAAAACCGGTCAGTTCCAAGTGGGGTGGGCGATATGGCAAAAATATCATATCAATTTTAATTTTTTAGACATTTCACGATTTTATCACAGTTCTTTGTCATGTTAGTTTTTACCAGTTTGTCTGAGCAGTACTGCCAAACTAATTTCCCTATTATAAAGACAAAGCCTTTCAAGGAAACAAAATATAAATAAGAATGGTGGATATTTAGGGCAAAGTGGCGAAGATAAAAAATCTTTGTCGTTATTTTATCTTTGTTATGAAAAATAAGAACAAAGATAACATTACAACTACACATAATATACAAACAGTGTTAATTATCAGGTACAATATGCATATTTAGTAGGAGCATTCAAGAAATTGAATGAACAATTAATAAAAATAAAAACACTATAGATTGATTCCTATTAAAGTAACTGTATTGTTTTTTTTCAGTCAAGAGTAGCGAGTTATGTTTTTCTCTATGGTTTTGTTGTTTTAACATTAAAGAATAAATTCGGTCATCTGTCTGTCGATTCTGTCATAGTGTTTTATATTAATACCATCATTTACTCACTCAAAATTAGTTTTAAACCTGAGTGAGTTCTTTCTTCTGCTGAACATACATGCTATTTTGAAGAATGTGGAAAACCAAACAGTTGCTGGTCCCCAGTGAGTTCCATAGTATTTTTTTATATCCTACAATCAAGTGGACCAGCAACTGTTTGGTTACCCACATTCTTTGAAATATCTTCTTTTGTGTTCACCTCAAGAAATAAATTAATACAGGTTTGGGACAACATGTCAGTGAGTAAATAATGACAGAAATAAAATTGTAGGGTGAACTATCCCTTTAATGACAGTCGGCTGCATGTTTAATACTGTCCCTTTAAGAGCTGCACGCATCTAATATACAGGCACGCGTCGGTTCCACTCACCGGTTTAATTTCATTTTAAAACATAACCAACTGAGTCTATATGTAAACCTTGTGTGTTTTGACAGTATTGGCTCAAAAGATAACTTAGTTGAGTAATCAGGCGCTGTTAGGGGGCGCTCACATATCGCGTCTTTTGCGCGCTCAAGTTCGTTATTTCAAATGTAGACGCGCGGTATGCGCGCTCATAATGGAAGCGGCGCGGTCGCGGTGCGACGCGCTCGTTTTTTCCAGGTGCGTCCGCGCCGCATCGAGATAAAAACATCTCAACTTTTCAGAATGCCGTAGGTGTAACGGAGAGCGCAGCTGATGGTTGCTTAGCAACGACAAACGCCTCCGGAGCGCAACCGCCGAGCGCTTTGGAAAAAAAGGAGAAAGCAGCGCGCCTAGCGTTTTTCCATGCGTTTTTAGGCGCGATATGTGAACGACCCCTTAGACAGGCTTTTTAGTTCGCGCGTTTCGGGTGCACGGGCTCAGAAAAAGCACACTTTAGACGAAGCGCGCGAATGGAAAGCTTACCTGCTTTAGCTCCGGTCACGTGGCACATGCTGTGCAGTAATAATCTTGAACGTTTAGCAGAGAACTGTAGAGGTCGCACCACACAGCAATTATTTGCACTCGCACAAATGCTCCCAAATATATTTTGGGAGTCGCACAGATTTTGGGAGCATATGCAACCAAAATGGTCGCAATCGAGCCCCTGCTGCCGTCGCATCATCCAGGTGGATGATGCACACTGGTGGTGGATGAGGAGATCCCCCCTTCAATGTAAAGCGCTTTGATGACCCAAAAAACTGCTATAAATATCAATGTAAGAATTATTATTATTATTATTATTATTGATTATAAATTAATGGTGCTATTATAGGACCTCAGTCATTGCCATAAGAACTGGTGAAGAACATGT
>CM049867.1:3111399-3156399 GCA_027474115.1 Schizopygopsis malacanthus
TCTGTCCTTACCCCCAAGTACAACCGATGCCACCCTGACGGGCCCCCCCGAGGAGGGGGGTGGAGTAGAGCGCAGTCTCGAGGGTACCCCCGGCCTGCGAGGGGCGATGGGGGTATGTGAAGAGTGGGGTGGGCCCGAGAGCCGTGGGAATGGAGCGAGGCCGGTGGAGTTAATGATAATGAACGACACCTGCACCACTCACCAATCTCGCGTCCCACAGAGGAGCTTCGGAAGGATAAAAGGAGGAGCGACGACAGTGAAAGACGAGAGAGGACCAGGCCAGAAGTTTTAGTTTGTGTTTTGTGTGCGGCAGTCGTCTGTGAGGGGCTGCCACTTTTGTTTTATTTTATTTTGTTATTAAAGTCTTGTAAATGTTCGCCGGTTTCCGCCTCCTTCTTCGCGATCTACGAACTGTGTTACACCAGTATTTACATTTTTTTAACAATGGGAGGTGCCGCCGATTAGAGGTCATTTCTTGTTAAAGATATCACAGAATTCACTTGTATTTTGAAACTGATGTGTGAACGGTATGGTAAAGTTGCTCTGGTAATATTACTGCTATTTGCTGGTATTAGCCTACTGTGTGAAAAGGGAAAATGACAGCATACAATATATAAATATAAATATATATATATATATTGCTAATTATTTTATCATAAAGTTTCGTAATTTTGTCATTTTTTTAAAGACAGGAATAGAGCACTTCACCAGATTTGCAATGATTGAGATGGAAATCATTGTCAACTACACACAGATGAACAATTTTCCACCAAAACAAATTTTGAGGGTTTCATGTAAGAAATAAATCACTATTGTACTAACTGTGATGTAAAATAAAAAATACTGCAATATTAATAATAATAAATAATAACTAACAGTACTGAAAAGTATGTTTTATAACACACTAGTAATAACAAAAGATTATAAATAGCATTTAATTTTGTAATAATAACTGATTATTATATCTACATAATATAGTTATGGTTGGGTTGGACAATGAAGGGTTGGACAATGAAACTGAAAAATCTGGTTTTAGACCACAATAATTTATTAGTATGGTATAGGGCCTCTTTTTGCAGCCAATACAGCATCAACTTGTCTTGGATATGACAGATACAAGTCCTGCACAGTGGCCAGAGGGATTTTGAGCCATCCCTCTTGCAAAACAGTGGCCAGGTCACTTTGTGATGCTGGTGGAAGAAAACGTTTCCAGATTCGCTCCTCCAAAACACCCCAAAGTGGCTAAATATTATTCAGATCTGGTGACTGTGCAGGCCAAGAGAGATGTTCAACTTCACTTTCATGTTCTTAAAAACACTCTGTCACTAGTCTTGCTGTGTGTTTTGAGGCAGCATCATCCTGATACATGGCACCACCTTCAGGGTACAATGCTTTAACCATTGAGTGCACATGGTCCTCCAGAATGGTTCGGTAGTCCTTGGCTCAAGTATTGGGTCTATAGTGAGTGCAATGATATTGGAGCTCAAACCATCACTGATCCACCCCAATGCTTCACTCTGGGCATGCAACAGTCCGGTGGTAAGCTTCTTTGTGGCTTCTCCACACCGTAACTTTCCCAGATATGGGACAGACAGTGAAGGTGGACTCAGAGAACAATACATGTATCGCATTGTCCATTTCCACTGCAGGCAGCATCGAAACCGACATTTGCCATTGGCACGAGTGACTAAATGTTTGGCTATAGCAGCTCGTTCATGTATATTGACCCTGTAGAGCTCCTGACGAACAGTTTTGATGGAAACACGAGATGAGATGCACATTTAATTCTGCAGTGAGTTGGGCAGGTGTGGTTTCATGTTTTTTGGAGACAATCCAGGTTAGCACCCGGACATCCCTTTCAGACAGCTTCCTCTTGCATACTCCTGTTGAATGTGGTTCGTCCTTCATGGTAGTATGCTGACATTATCTCTCGATACACCACGGAGACTTGCTTTCCTGGTCACAGATACGCCAGCGAAACACGCACCAATAATTTGTCCATATTTTAACTCTGATATGTCTTCATTATGGTGTGTGAATAGGACGACGAACTGAAAAGAGATAGGGAATAGTCTTCAAACGTATGACCACCCGATGCCTCCATCTGGATCTACTCGAGAGTTTGGACACCGACGCCTTCTTGATGTCTCTACGGAGATTTATTGCTAGAAGAGGCAAGCCCTTTGAGCTCTTCTCGGATAATGGCACCAACTTCACTGGAGGGAACAGAGAGATCAAAGAGGCATATGAAGCTATGGCACCCCAACTCAAAGAGCTATTAGTTGAACAGAAAATCTCTTTCAGATTTATTCCTCCCAGCGCTCCACATTTTGGTGGTATTTGGGAGAGAGAAGTCAAATCAGTGAAACAAGCCTTGAAAGTCATTCTAAAGGAACAGACAGTCCCTGAAACTGTCCTCCGCACTGTTCTCATTGAAGTGGAGGGCATAATGAATGCCAAGCCTTTAGGCTATATATCATCCGATATCGCAGATCCAGACCCAATCACACCTAGTATCCTGCTCATGGGACGCCATGACTCCTCTCTCCCCTCAAATGATGTATGACTCCAGCCATCTTATAGGAACCAGGAGATGGAGACATAGTCAGGTACTTGCAGACCAATTCTGGGCCAGATTTATTCATCTCTACCTGCCAGGTCTCCAAGAAAGACAAAAGTGGCAAAAGGACAAAGACCAGCTCAGGGTCAACCAGGTAGTGCTCATCATGGACCCTCAACTTCCACGAGCCTCTGGCTAGTGGGAAAAGTGACCCGTACCTTCCCTGGACCTGACGGACGGATAAGGACAGTTGCAGTTCAGGTTCAGGACTGAACTTATGTCAGACCGGTGACTCTGCTAATCCCACTTCCCAAACTTGAGGATGATGACAATCCTGCCACTTAGGTAGGGCTTACTTAACATGTTCAAATGTCCCGAGTGACATTTGGGGGCGGCTATGTATGAAAGCCCAACGACGCCACCCAGAGGTATCTTTATGTCTGTAACTTTAATGCTTGGACATAGCTGAACAGGTCAAGACATGCCCGGACAAGTGTCAGGAGGCAGTCTATATTTGTGGGTGGAGCGATTGACTTCATTGTGCCAGAAAAGGGACTACTGCATGTTTGTTTCTTCTACCACACACGCCCACATGCACCTTCTATGGGCAAGTGCATGTAACCATTCAAACATGCAAGGATAATTCAAATAAAATCCTTGAACTAGGACTTGCTCTCTTGCTCTCGTTTCTCTAACCGGAAACACTCACCACCATTTCTACTAGTACCAACCGAACCCTTGAGCGTCCCTTACGCTCGTATAGTGTGCATTGCACTATTTTATGTACATCTGTGCTATTGCTCTGCTAATTCAACTGTCACACTTTGCTCTTACTGGTGAAACATGCAGTCAGTGAATATTGGCCACCAGGCTGCGTAAATATAGCCATGGAACCCGCAAACCCTTTTTTGGACAGTCTTTCAGTTTCATTGTCCCTGTATATCTTGCAGCATCAGTATGAAATGGTTATCATATCACAGTTCAAACTGCAATCACAATATACAACAAAATGACCGCAATACAAAAATCTCTATATCGTGTTCACTTCCTTCAGTGCTGAAAAAGAAAAGGATACTGTACATAATGTAGATGTGCCCATACGGTGTATAATGTGCAGGCCTGTAATGTACACATTGTCTTCTGTAATCAGCAGTTTGCTGTTGTTTTTTTGCAATGTAAAAGTTGTTGTTTTTTTTTTTGGCATTATATGGTAAATTGTTTTGTTGATTTTTGTGCTCAGTACTGTTTTGTTTTTTGCACTTGTCCATATGTAAATTGTTTGTTGTTGTTTTTTTTGTTGTTGCAACCTGTGTCTAAGGTAAATTTGTTTTGACTGTAGGTTTGTGCAAGAAATTGTCTAAAGCTCATAAGAATTTTCACTCACCAAGCTTGTGCTGTGGTGATGTGACACAAATAATGTACAGCAGTTTAATGTAAAAATTACTCATTACACTTGAATTTATGTTTAATAAAAAAGACAAAAGATACACAATGCAAATAGATATCAATACAAAAAATATATAGCATTTTAAAATGAAATACATAAAAAAAATGAATTTCTGGTTCTGTGCATTGCACACGTTTATCTAACATGAGAACACAGATATCTATTCATGTAGCAGCGGCTCTCTGTAGACTGAATGTGTGTTTAACAGGCCCGTCTAAGCATGACAGACGTGTGTGGTGTGAATATATATTACATGCACTCATTCCCTGTTCACTACATAGTGAATTCCACAGAAACAAGCCTGCAGACACTGCACTACTGCACTATGCTGTCTGGACTGAAGCAGGTGCTTTGGTCAGTTTTGTCCAGAGGTGAGCTGAACTCTCTTCAGCGTAAGAAAGACCTCGTCGTCTCCTCTGCTGCTCCAGTCTGTGCAGGCCTTCCTCTCGTCCCAGTGGGACATGCTGGGATCCCGCTCTGTGAGCCGCCTCCATCGCCTTGATTTCAATCTGAGCGTATTTACTGGAGCTTTTGCCTACAGACAGCAAACACAAGCGGCAGGGAATTTTCATGAGAACAAGCCTCAGGGAGAAAGCCTTGCCTGAGAGAGCTGAAATGATTCAATTGCATTAAATTGATCTCGATCGCTTGAGTCGTCATCTGTGGTGGCACGCAGAGCCACGTCGGTCGCACTGCACAGCTCCTTAAAAGATTTGGAGTTCTGTTAGAACTCGTCAATGGAGCGAAGGAGTTTTGCCTGGAACACTTGCAGGCCGGCCATGGAGTGAAGTGCTGAGGCCGCTTGTCGAGCTGATGAATAGGCTCGTCCAGCGATAGCTTAAGTTGTCCTACGCGGCTTGACGGGTGAGCGGCTTTTGCCTTCCAGCCAATGGTCATGTGTAGGCAAAGATGAGTGGCCACTGACTCATCCATGGGGGGCAGGCTATCGTATTCTTTTTCATCACACCGTCGACCGAAGTGAGGGGCGGAGGAAGAAGAGGCACGTAGGCAGGACAAGTAGGGTGCATGCCAAGATCTGGTGATCACAGTCATGGACCTCTGGGAAGAATGGCAAAGCTCCTTGACGAGGGGCCTGGCGGCGCGCCCGGCAAGAACCATTCATCCAGGTAGCTACGGGACGGTTCCTCTGGAGGAGAGCATTCCAAACCAAGCTCCTCCAAAGCATTAGACAGGACGATAAAAATATCAGCGTCCATGCCTGTACTGGATGCGCTGAGCGGCGCAGTCTGCAAGGAGTCAATATGTCAAGCTGACAATTAACTTTTATTTCTATATGCAGAATTTATGGAGCAATTCTGCCTCATATTCATGCATAATGCACATGTGAACATAAACTGAACACTTCATGTCATCACATATTTCTGAACACAAACTTTTTCAAATGATTTTTTTCTGTTTCAAAAATGAAAGTGAAATCCAATAAAACTAACTCGGTTTACATATACATTTATACATTTTGCTGAAGATTTTAAACGCTTTTAAGCATTTCAAAGCCACTTTGAAATGCATGACAAAGAGTAGCAAAAGCAATTTGTCAAGAAGCCAACAATATTCGTAATACAAAATGCCATGTTAATTTGACAACAAAACAGTTATTAATCACATTCATGATTAAACTAAATATAGTGTTGCATCTCTCAAATAGATTTCATATAACAAACATAGAGTATTAATAGAAGCAAAAAATTATATTTCAGAATTTGAGAATACCTGTAAAGTATGCTGAAGTTCCATCAGTTTAAAGGTTTCTTTCCTTATTGAGGTATATGAGAGAGAGCAATATAAAGCTTTAACTGTCGGGTGAAGTCCAAACGGTCAGTAAGATTTCTCACAGCTCTACAGGCTCCTACAGCTAAAGGGGAATGTATGTCTGTATTCCTGTGAATGATATGTCATGAATACATGACACGATACTAATCAACAGCTATGATCAATCTTTACACTACAAAAACAATACACATCAGTGTATAAATTATTTTACTTTTCAACAGTTATTTTGCGTTTCTTCTTAACAACATCATACTACTTTAATACACAATGGATATGTATGTAAATATATATACCCCCAAAAAATACAAAAAAAAAAAATATAATATATATTATACCAGTTGTGACAAGTGGGGCGGGGCCAAGACCGTGGGAAATGGGCAAGGCCGGTGGAGTAAATATAATGAACGACAACTTGCCCACTCAACCGTTCTCGTCACCCGGACGGAGGAGACTTCGAGGATAAAAAGGAGGAGTGATGACAGTGAAGGAGGAGAGAGAGAGGACCAGGACAAAAGTTTTAGTTTGTGTTTTGTGTGCGGCAGTCATCTGTGAGGGGCTGCCGGTTTTATTTCATTTTGTTATTAAAGTCTTGTAAATGTTCGCTGGTTCCCGCCTCCTTCTTCCCGATCTATGAACTGTGTTACATTGGTGCCGAAACCCGGGAGGAAGGAGGGATACGCTGTCAGAGAGCCCTCACTGCTGAGGGATCGCGGTGCTGAGGAGATCTGGCAGCACGGAGAAGCGGAGATCGCCAGGAGCTGCCCGAGGCAGTGGTGCTGGAGCAAAAGAAGAACAGTGGGAACAGAAGGCTCGCTGGCGTGCTCCTGGGTCGAGGAGGGGTGGCTGCCGTCCGAGAGGGAGCGGAGGAGTCAGCGCCGTTCGCCAGTGGGCCGGAGCCTGCTGCCATCCACCATGTCTGGGGAGGAGCAGGGAACTGGGGACTCGTTGCCGGCTGCCCTCGACCGGAGGAGCCATTGTCATCCGCCAGCAGGCGGAGAAGCATTGGGCCATCCACCAAAGATGTCCAGTACCATCGCATGGCACCGCGAGTGAGAGCCTCTTAGCTGGTTAAGGACCATCCGGCAGTGTGTCCGGGAACCGGACCAATTTTTTTTTTCCCCTCTGTCGCTTCTCATACTTCCATCTCTTTTTCTCACGCCTCGTCTGTCCTTACCCCCAAGTACACCGATGCCACCCTGACGGGCCCCCCCGGGAGGAGGGGGGGAGTAGAGCGCAGTCTCGAGGGTACCCCCGGCCTGCGAGGGGCGATGGGGGTATGTGAAGAGTGGGGTGGGCCCGAGAGCCGTGGGAACGGAGCGAGGCCGGTGGAGTTAATGATAATGAACGACACCTGCACCACTCACCAATCTCGCGTCCCACAGAGGAGCTTCGGAAGGATAAAAGGAGGAGCGACGACAGTGAAAGACGAGAGAGGACCAGGCCAGAAGTTTTAGTTTGTGTTTTGTGTGCGGCAGTCGTCCGTGAGGGGCTGCCACTTTTATTTTATTTTGTTATTAAAGTTTTGTAAATGTTCGCCGGTTTCTGCCTCTTCTTCTTCGCGATCTACGAACTGTGTTACACCAGTATTTACATTTTTTTAACAATGGGAGGTGCCGCCGATTAGAGGTCATTTCTTGTTAATGATATCACAGAATTCACTTGTATTTTGAAACTGATGTGTGAACGGTATGGTAAAGTTGCTCTGGTAATATTACTGCTATTTGCTGGTATTAGCCTACTGTGTGAAAAGGCAAATGACAGCATACAATATAAAATATATATATATATAATATATATATTTGCTAATTATTTTATCATAAAGTTTCGTAATTTTGTCATTTTTTTAAAGACAGGAATAGAGCACTTCACCAGATTTGCAATGATTGAGATGGAAATCATTGTCAACTACACACAGATGAACAATTTTCCACCAAAACTAATTTTGAGGGTTTCATGTAAGAAATAAATCACTATTGTACTAACTGTGATGTAAAATAAAAAATACTGCAATATTAATAATAATAAATAATAACTAACAGTACTGAAAAGTATGTTTTATAACACACTAGTAATAACAAAAGATTATAAATAGCATTATTATTTTGTAATAATAACTGATTATTATATCTACATAATATAGTTATGGTTGGGTTGGACAATGAAGGGTTGGACAATGAAACTGAAAAATCTTGGTTTTAGACCACAATAATTTATTAGTATGGTATAGGGCCTCTTTTTGCAGCCAATACAGCATCAACTTGTCTTGGATATGACAGATACAAGTCCTGCACAGTGGCCAGAGGGATTTTGAGCCATCCCTCTTGCAAAACAGTGGCCAGGTCACTTTGTGATGCTGGTGGAAGAAAACGTTTCCAGATTCGCTCCTCCAAAACACCCCAAAGTGGCTAAATATTATTCAGATCTGGTGACTGTGCAGGCCAAGAGAGATGTTCAACTTCACTTTCATGTTCTTAAAAACACTCTGTCACTAGTCTTGCTGTGTGTTTTGAGGCAGCATCATCCTGATACATGGCACCACCTTCAGGGTACAATGCTTTAACCATTGAGTGCACATGGTCCTCCAGAATGGTTCGGTAGTCCTTGGCTCAAAGTATTGGGTCTATAGTGAGTGCAATGATATTGGAGCTCAAACCATCACTGATCCACCCCAATGCTTCACTATGGGCATGCAACAGTCCGGGTGGTAAGCTTCTTTGTGGCTTCTCCACACCGTAACTTTCCCAGATATGGGACAGACAGTGAAGGTGGACTCAGAGAACAATACATGTATCGCATTGTCCATTTCCACTGCAGGCAGCATCGAAACCGACATTTGCCATTGGCACGAGTGACTAAATGTTTGGCTATAGCAGCTCGTTCATGTATATTGACCCTGTAGAGCTCCTGACGAACAGTTTTGATGGAAACACGAGATGAGATGCACATTTAATTCTGCAGTGAGTTGGGCAGGTGTGGTTTCATGTTTTTTGGAGACAATCCAGGTTAGCACCCGGACATCCCTTTCAGACAGCTTCCTCTTGCATACTCCTGTTGAATGTGGTTCGTCCTTCATGGTAGTATGCTGACATTATCTCTCGATACACCACGGAGACTTGCTTTCCTGGTCACAGATACGCCAGCGAAACACGCACCAATAATTTGTCCATATTTTAACTCTGATATGTCTTCATTATGGTGTGTGAATAGGACGACGAACTGAAAAGAGATAGGGAATAGTCTTCAAACGTATGACCACCCGATGCCTCCATCTGGATCTACTCGAGAGTTTGGACACCGACGCCTTCTTGATGTCTCTACGGAGATTTATTGCTAGAAGAGGCAAGCCCTTTGAGCTCTTCTCGGATAATGGCACCAACTTCACTGGAGGGAACAGAGAGATCAAAGAGGCATATGAAGCTATGGCACCCCAACTCAAAGAGCTATTAGTTGAACAGAAAATCTCTTTCAGATTTATTCCTCCCAGCGCTCCACATTTTGGTGGTATTTGGGAGAGAGAAGTCAAATCAGTGAAACAAGCCTTGAAAGTCATTCTAAAGGAACAGACAGTCCCTGAAACTGTCCTCCGCACTGTTCTCATTGAAGTGGAGGGCATAATGAATGCCAAGCCTTTAGGCTATATATCATCCGATATCGCAGATCCAGACCCAATCACACCTAGTATCCTGCTCATGGGACGCCATGACTCCTCTCTCTCCCTCAAATGATGTATGACTCCAGCCATCTTATAGGAACCAGGAGATGGAGACATAGTCAGGTACTTGCAGACCAATTCTGGGCCAGATTTATTCATCTCTACCTGCCAGGTCCAAGAAAGACAAAAGTGGCAAAAGGACAACGACCAGCTCAGGGTCAACCAGGTAGTGCTCATCATGGACCCTCAACTTCCACGAGCCCTCTGGCTAGTGGGCAAAGTGACCCGTACCTTCCCTGGACCTGACGGACGGATAAGGACAGTTGCAGTTCAGGTTCAGGACTGAACTTATGTCAGACCGGTGACTCTGCTAATCCCACTTCCCAAACTTGAGGATGATGACAATCCTGCCACTTAGGTAGGGCTTACTAACATGTTCAAATGTCCCGAGTGACATTTGGGGGCGGCTATGTATGAAAGCCCAACGACGCCACCCAGAGGTATCTTTATGTCTGTAACTTTAATGCTTGGACATAGCTGAACAGGTCAAGACATGCCCGGACAAGTGTCAGGAGGCAGTCTATATTTGTGGGTGGAGCGATTGACTTCATTGTGCCAGAAAGGGACTAATGCATGTTTGTTTCTTCTACCACACACGCCCACATGCACCTTCTATGGGCAAGTGCATGTAACCATTCAAACATGCAAGGATAATTCAAATAAAATCTTTGAACTAGGACTTGCTCTCTTGCTCTCGTTTCTCTAACCGAAACTCTCACCACCATTTCTACTAGTACCAACCGAACCCTTGAGCGTCCCTTACGCTCGTATAGTGTGCATTGCACTATTTTATGTACATCTGTGCTATTGCTCTGCTAATTCAACTGTCACACTTTGCTCTTACTGGTGAAACATGCAGTCAGTGAATATTGGCTACCAGGCTGCGTAAATATAGCCATGGAACCCGCAACCCTTTTTTGGACAGTCTTTCAGTTTCATTGTCCCTGTATATCTTGCAGCATCAGTATGAAATGGTTATCATATCACAGTTCAAACTGCAATCACAATATACAACAAAATGACCGCAATACAAAAATCTATATCGTGTTCACTTCCTTCAGTGCTGAAAAAGAAAACGAGAACAAACAGGCCTGTAATGTACAAAATCAGCAGTTAAATGTAAAAATTACTCAGTACACTTGAATTTATGTTAATAAAAAGACTAAAGATGCTACACAAATACAGTCTATTTCATACAAATGCAAATAGATATCAATACAAAAATATATAGCATTTTAAAATGAAATACATAAAAAAAATGAATTTCTGGTTCTGTGCATTGCACACGTTTATCTAACATGAGAACACAGATATCTATTCATGTAGCAGCGGCTCTCTGTAGACTGAATGTGTGTTTAACAGGCCCGTCTAAGCATGACAGACGTGTGTGGTGTGAATATATATTACGTGCACTCATTCCCTGTTCACTACATAGTGAATTCCACAGAAACAAGCCTGCAGACACTGCACTACTGCACTATGCTGTCTGGACTGAAGCAGGTGCTTTGGTCAGTTTGTCCAGAGTGAGCTGAACTCTCTTCAGCGTAAGAAAGACCTCGTCGTCTCCTCTGCTGCTCCAGTCTGTGCAGGCCTTCCTCTCGTCCCAGTGCATGCTGGGATCCCGCTCTGTGAGCCGCCTCCGTCGCCTTGATTTCAATCTGAGCGTATTTACTGGAGCTTTTGCCTACAGACAGCAAACACAAGCGGCAGGGAATTTTCATGAGAACAAGCCTCAGGGAGAAAGCCTTGCCTGAGAGAGCTGAAATGATTCAATTGCATTAAATTGATCTCGATCGCTTGAGTCGTCATCTTGGTGGCACGCAGAGCCACGTCGGTCGCACTGCACAGCTCCTTAAAAGATTTGGAGTTCTGGTTAGAACTCGTCAATGGAGCGAAGGAGTTTTGCCTGGAACACTTGCAGGCCGGCCATGGAGTGAAGCGCTGAGGCCGCTTGTCGAGCGATGATGAATAGGCTCGTCCAGCGATAGCTTAAGTTGTCCTACGCGGCTTGACGGGTGAGCGGCTTTTGCCTTCCAGCCAATGGTCATGTGTAGGCAGAGATGAGTGGCCACTGACTCATCCATGGGGGGCAGGCTATCGTATTCCTTTTTCATCAGCACCGTCGACCGAAGTGAGGGCGGAGGAAGAAGAGGCACGTAGGCAGGACAAGTAGGGTGCATGCCAAGATCTGGTGATCACAGTCATGGACCTCTGGGAAGAATGGCAAAGCTCCTTGAGAGGGGCCTGGGGCGGCGCCCCGGCAAGAACCATTCATCCAGGTAGCTACGGGACGGTTCCTCTGGAGGAGAGCATTCCAAACCAAGCTCCTCCAAAGCATTAGACAGGACGATAAAAATATCAGCGTCCATGCCTGTACTGGATGCGCTGAGCGGCGCAGTCTGCAAGGAGTCAATATGTCAAGCTGACAATTAACTTTTATTTCTATATGCAGAATTTATGGAGCAATTCTGCCTCATATTCATGCATAATGCACATGTGAACATAAACTGAACACTTCATGTCATCACATATTTCTGAACACAAACTTTTTCAAATGGATTTTTTTCTGTTTCAAAAATGAAAGTGAAATCCAATAAAACTAACTCGGTTTACATATACATTTATACATTTTGCTGAAGATTTTAAACGCTTTTAAGCATTTCAAAGCCACTTTGAAATGCATGACAAAGAGTAGCAAAAGCAATTTGTCAAGAAGCCAACAATATTAATACAAAATGCCATGTTAATTTGACAACAAGAACAGTTATTAATCACATTCATGATTAAACTAAATATAGTGTTGCATCTCTCAAATAGATTTCATGACAGCATACAATATATAAATATATATATTATGGTTGCCGTATCGGCGTTATGCTAACGCGAGACTTTATATCGCCGTTATCTAAAGTTGGGTCTGTCTAACTTATTGTTTCACCCTTATTTTAGCGCGGATATAAGAATTGCACTGGAGGGGGCGATCTTCAGAGGCAGTCTGATCACGGCATGAATTCGGGCAGGACATGCACCTATCATTCATCAACCTCAAATATGATTGAAAGATGTAAGTAAACTCATGGCCGCTGATCCTAAGAAATGTGCTACGCGTTTGCGCACACTCAGGTGCGCTCATTGAACTCCGTCAATTAAAAGTTAATACCTTTCGACTGTAAAGACACGTTTAAACAGAATTTTTTTAAGAAACAGGATGTTTAGGTCATGTAAGAAATTCAACCCTCTGCTTCGACCTATTAACGTTACTAACCACATGACGTGATGTAACAATAGCTAAAAGGGATGTACTGGAAACAATTCATCACGACCTATGTATCCTAAGTAATTCAAATGAATAACAGTAGTACAGTATCTTATTGAAATAGTATGTTTTCTCATTTGTGAATTTTGGAAACAGGAGATGAGCAATGCTGGCTTGAGAAACCCGTAACTTAAGTCAATTTGAGCACACATTTCTGATGCCTTCGGCAAATTCAGAGCATTTTAATCTAGTTAATTCCTTTAATCTAGTTAATAGATTAAAAAAATTATTCTATGACCCCTTATATATATCTAATTATTTTATCATAATTTCGTATTTTGTCAGACAGGAATTTCATTTGGATTGGATGTCATGTCAACTACACACAGATGAACAATTTTCCACCAAAACAAATTTTGAGGGTTTCAGTAAGGTTAACTGGACTGCAATGTAAACACACTGTAACAAAAGATTATAAATAGCTTGGTTAATTGAGTTACAATGAAGGGTTGGACAATGAAACAATCTGGTTTTAACCACAATTTATTAGTATGGTATAGGGCCTCTTTTTGCAGCCAATACAGCATCAACTTGTCTTGGATATGACAGATACAAGTCCTGCACAGTGGCCAGAGGATTTTGAGCCATCCCTCTTGCAAAACAGTGGCCAGGTCACTTTGTGATGCTGGTGGAAGAAAACGTTTCCAGATTCGCTCCTCCAAAACACCCCAAAGTGGCTAAACATTATTCAGATCTGGTGACTGTGCAGGCCAAGAGAGATATTCAACTTCACTTTCATGTTCTTAAAAACACTCTGTCACTAGTCTTGCTGTGTGTTTTGAGCAGCATCATCCTGATACATGGCACCACCTTCAGGGTACAATGCTTTAACCATTGAGTGCACATGGTCCTCCAGAATGGTTCGGTAGTCCTTGGCTCAAGTATTGGGTCTATAGTGAGTGCAATGATATTGGAGCTCAAACCATCACTGATCCACCCAATGCTTCACTATGGGCATGCAACAGTCCGGGTGGTGGTAAGCTTCTTTGTGGCTTCTCCACACCGTAACTTTCCCAGATATGGGACAGACAGTGAAGGTGGACTCAGAGAACAATACATGTATCGCATTGTCCATTTCCACTGCAGGCAGCATCGAAACTGACATTTGCCATTGGCACGAGTGACTAAATGTTTGGCTATAGCAGCTCGTTCATGTATATTGACCCTGTAGAGCTCCTGACGAACAGTTTTGATGGAAACACGAGATGAGATGCACATTTAATTCTGCAGTGAGTTGGGCAGGTGTGGTTTCATGTTTTTTGGAGACAATCCAGGTTAGCACCCGGACATCCCTTTCAGACAGCTTCCTCTTGCATACTCCTGTTGAATGTGGTTCGTCCTTCATGGTAGTATGCTGACATTATCTCTCGATACACCACGGAGACTTGCTTTCCTGGTCACAGATACGCCAGCGAGACACGCACCAATAATTTGTCCACATTTTAACTCTGATATGTCTTGATTATGGTGTGTGCATTGCACTATTTTATGTACATCTGTGCTATTGCTCTGCTAATTCAACTGTCCCACTCTCCTCTCTACTGGTGAAACATGCAGTCAGTGAATATTGGCCACCAGGCTGCACAACCTCCAACCCTTTTTTTGGCCAGTCTTTCAGTTTTATTGTCCAATCCCTGTATTGTCATGAGTCCAAGCCCGGCGTTCCTCCCTCTCACCACCAGTGGTCACCATCTCCCTTCCTCCTGGACTCATTTCCTTCATTCCACACACCTGTCACTAAGCACATCCTCAGCTGTTCCCCATTTGCACAGTCTTTATATTCCCTCCTCACTCGCCACCCTGCCTGGCTAGATTACATGTATGTTGTATATGCATTTGTGTCGTGTATTTCAGTACACTCTGGTCTATGCTCTTGAGGACACCAGCACCGCGTTGCATTCAGTGGTGTCCCATTCTGTTTTTTTTTTGTTCATATTACAATTCGTGCTTACCTGCTTTTGGGCCCAGACCCCTGTTTTTCCTCAGTGCCTTTCGCCCATACCGTGACATGTAGCAGCATCAGTATGAGATGGTTATTATATCACAGTTCAAACTGCAATCACAATATATGACAAAATGACTGCAATACAAAAATCAATATCGTGTTCACTTCCTTCAGTGCTGAAAAAGAAAACGAGAACATACAGGCCTGTAATGTACAAAATACAAAACCAGCAGTTTAATGTAAAAATGAATCAGTACACTTGAATTTATGTTAATAAAAAGACTAAAGATGGTACACAAATACAGCCTATTTCATACAAATGCAACTAGAAAGCAATACAAAAAATATTCAGCATTTTAAAATGAAATACATGAAAATAAATAATAAATGCATTTCTGGTTCTGTGCATTGCACACGTTTATCTAACATGAGAACACAGATATCTATTCATGTAGCAGCGGCTCGCTGTAGACTGAATGTGTGTTTAACAGGCCCGTCTAAGCATGACAGACGTGTGTGGTGTGAATATATATTACGTGCACTCATTCCCTGTTCACTACATAGTGAATTCCACAGAAACAAGCCTGCAGACACTGCACTACTGCACTATGCTGTCTGGACTGAAGCAGGTGCTTTGGTCAGTTTGTCCAGAGGTGAGCTGAACTCTCTTCAGCGTAAGAAAGACCTCGTCGTCTCCTCTGCTGCTCCAGTCTGTGCAGGCCTTCCTCTCGTCCCAGTGCATGCTGGGATCCCGCTCTGTGAGCCGCCTCCGTCGCCGTGATGTCAATCTGAGCGTATTTACTGGAGCTTTTGCCTACAGACAGCAAACACAATCGGCAGGGAACGTTCATGAGAACAAGCCTCAGGGAGAAAGCCTTGCCTGAAACAATTACATTGATCAAAAGTGACAGTAAATACAGTTATAATGGCACTGAAAATGTTTACTTTGAATAAATGCTGTTCTTTTGAACTTTCTGTTCATCTGTGAATCCTGAAAAATAACATGTATCATGGATTAAAATGTGTTATTACTGATCTCCGAAGATCATGTGACACTGAAGACTGAAGTGATGATGATGAAGATACAGATGTGCATCACATAAATAAATTACATTTTAACAGATATTCACATAGAAAACACTTATTTTAAATTGTAATAATATTTCAGTTTTGCTGTTTTTACTGTATTTTTTATCAAATAAATGCAGCCGTGGTGAACAAAAGAGACCTCTTTCAAAAATTATATAAAAATCTTACCAACCCCAAACTGCTCTTTTGTTAATATTAATTATTTTGTTACCACTGTGTATAAAACACTTACAAATAATTTGAGATGAAGTACTGGCTCAATCTGTTATTGAACACTTAAGTATATAAATGTATATATATAAAAAATTCTTAAAAATAAAAAAATAAATAAATAAATACCAATATTTAATCACAATTTATGTTTAATGGTTTTTAATGCACAGTGGTAACTAAATAATATAAACAAAAACATATAAATAATATACATCAATATTTTTAAATAACTACACTAATCATATACACATCATAAATAATAGCAAACAAAATAGACACACTATATAGTGAAAATTGGCATTTTCAGATGTTTGTAACTGCATTCAGTGGCATTTTATTATTGTATTTTTATATATACAGTATGTATGCTTCAAATTGAATGTCAAGTATTATGTATTTATGCTTTAAAAGAGTGAAATCTATTTTTGTCTGATGGATTGTATCTTGCATGTGACTTTGAGCGACTTGTGTGTGCTTTCTCGTTTAGCTTAACATAAACTGAATAACCAATCATATATATATATGATGCTGATCTCTTATTAATATGTGACCCTGTACCACAAAACCAGTCTGTTAAAAAACGTATTCACATAACGTTGTCTGTAATGTATGTGAGAAACAAGGCTGGGCAATGCAAGAAATTGCTGTTTATTTACTTTAAAAGCTGTTTTTAAATTAAGTACTGTTTGCATGCATTTGGACCATACAATGCATATTTTTATATATATATTTTTTTTTTGTATTGGGTTACAAGTGCGAGTTTTGTTCATTTCCTGAGTAATTTGGCACCAAAATAATTTGTCAGCTGTGAGATTTTTACAAATATAATTTGAACATTTTTTCTTTCTAAGTCTGCTTCAATCGCCATGAGACCTTCAACTGGACCTGCATCTGCAACCTACAAATCATTGATAACCAGTATTTAGAGGTAGTAAATCACGATGCTCAGTTAAGCTAGTTGTATCCTTTCTTTGCTGAAATTGAAGCATTTATAGTCTTTTAAACTCTTCAAGCTGTGTGAATACAAACATATTTTTACAGCCATAGGTTTTATTAAGTTTGTTTTAGATCAAACTAAGACTTTACGTGTTGTGTTTATCTCTTGCTCGTTGTTAATTTCAAATTCCACAAAAATCACTAAACAAACATGCGGTAGTTTAGGTGGCAATGTTTATAGTTTTACTAACAATATATATTTTGATAACTTCGATTAGGTTAAGGTGCAATGATACTTAAACAAAATTTATTTGATTTTTGAATTTTTAATCTGAACAAGGTCCAGTAATACCTCATGCAGCCAGGTTCATGTTTACAGTTATTCCCTATACTCTTTTACACAAGCCTGGAATAAAAAAGTTGTCCCTGACAAATAACTTATTTTAATAAATTTGCTAGTAGAGCAGAAAAAATAAAAAATTTAAATGTTAAAATGTTTAATGTGTTTGACCTCCAGTTTGTAACGTTATATTGTTTCTGTTATTTATTATTTTTGATTGGTTTTTATTTTTAAGTATTTGCCAAAATCTGTCACAAATTTTACATTTTGGTTATTGTTGACAATAAAACATAAGTAGATGTATTAAGTTGTATGTAGTTAATGTTCACTGTAGGTGGAAGGCATGATTTAAAATTAATCTAAAAAAAAATATTTTAAATAAATTAAATAAGTAACGCCTCACCTTATTTCTATCCATTTTATGACGAGCCATAATGGTTGTACGAAATAATCTGGCACAGAAAAAAGCTCACTATGCTAGTAGAATTACTAGATTGCCGAGCTTATTTTACCATTATACTGTAATGGTAATAAACAAATAATTTCACAGCGAATGTTAAATTACAGTTTACTGGCGACTCTGTGGTATTTTACTGGAATGATACTGGGTGCAAAATAATTTCACAGGAATACTTAAAATAACAGTAAATTGCGGCGACTAGCACATACCGTCACAGTGCAGTCGTCAATTTTCTGAAATTGAGATGCTGATTATCTAAAAGTGAATTAATAATATTTCTTGTGTATGGTTTGTTATGATAGGACCTGTACAAATATTTGCACTGTAATCTGAAAATAAATCAAATATTGAGAAAATCACAAAGTTGTTCAAATGAAGTTCAAACAATTAGTTTGTTTATAATTGAAGAAATGTACAAAATATCATGAACATGATCTTAATCACTATAATTTTGGTAACATTGCACAAATATTCAGTGATTTATGATTGGTTTTGTGCAGGATCACATCAAGTGTGTTGTGCACCTCTGAGGCACAGAGCCAAATCAGCCGTGGGGCTGGTGGGAGTAATCAATCAGTCAGCAACAAAACATAGAAACACACACACATGATGAGAGAAATTGGAACACCACACACATTCAGTGTGAGTTCACCTTCAGAGATGAGGAGATACCTTCTGTGAAGCCGCCAGGAGCTCGTTCCTGCTGCGCTCCTCCTGACAGAGACGGAGAGAGAGACGTTTATCCACGGAAAAACACACCTTAATTAGTGCGATTCCTGCTTAAAAACCAACATGTCCACACCAGCTGAACGTGTGGGCTGTCTGAACAGGTTCAGCGGGGTTTCACTGTAGTGCTATAGATTTCCAGACAGACGATAAAGCCTTTATGTGTTATACAAATGCAGTTCTCACATGACTGACTCTCAATAGAGCGTACTGTGTGTGTGTTTAACTCCTCTATCCTGAAACCCTGCAGGAATTATTCAATGAGGGGAATTATTAAATGAAAGGGAAAAAAAATCTGTTTTATAATTTTTCATGCAATAAAAATGTAAAATTATGTATTTTATTATAATAATTAACTATTTTTATGCTAATAACAAATGGCTTCAGACCAAATGAATCCTAAATTATTTAACATTTTTCTAAGCTGATTACATGTTGTGTAAATAACCACTAGATAGAGCTGTTACTGCACTGTTCAGATAACTGCCTCAATGGAAATCACTCAAAGCCTTCGTGAATATTCATTTCAGTATGTTAAAGCTTTATATATATATATATATATATAAATCTAGTAGGTATTGATAGGTTGGTGATGAATTTCTATTATAGTTTGGTATTTTCAGTCTCATTTTATATCATTGAGATCATATTGATTTTATATCACATATGACTATGACATGTTTTTGTTTTCAAATTTTATTTGTTGTGTTTGTGTTGCTTTATTTAAAAATCTATATGTATACATATATGTTTTGTTTTGTTCTATTTCAGTTATAGTTGTAGTTATTTAAGCACTTCAAGTTAAATTAAATTAAAAAGATGAATGTTACTTTGGCAATCAAAAGTTATATAAAATAATAAATATATATATATGTATATATGCAAAAAAATATTATTGTAATCAGTATGATCCAGGGGCGATTCTAGGGAGAGTGGATGTCCGGGACTAAGCCCAAAGACGTGTCAGAATACATGGGATACACTTAAAAATATAGGCTATATGTTTAAATGATACTTTAGCTAAGTGCCTTTATTTTTTTAAAGCCATATAGTAAAAAATGTAATTATAATGGATATATATATATATCATAATAAGTATGTATATAAGTATGATTAAACATTCAGGGCTCTATTATATAGCCTCTATACACTTATTTTTTAGCACTTGTAAATTTATTTAGACTGCACATACCCTATTGCATAAATAATGTTATGAGATTTATGTTTTAAATATAACAAGTGGAATATAGAAACATTAAATTATAGAAAAATACAAGGTTTTTTTGTGTTGCGGAGCTGATAAACGAGTTGTTGGATTTTGTTACGCTTTTGTTTAGTTTGTCAAGTCAAGTCAAGTCACTTTTATTTATATAGCGCTTTTACCAATACAAATTGTAACAAAGCACTGCACAGTATCAAAATAGGCAAATTGTGTCAATAAATTAAAATTACAGGATTTAACACTCCATTTTTAGCTGAATGCATTTCATTATTGAATTTAGTAATGGCATTGTCCAGCTCAGTTCAGTTTAAATAATATCTGTGCAATCAAGTCGATTATTTTGCTGGAAATGATGATTCCCCAACTAAGCAAGCCAGAGGCGACAGCGGCAAGGAACGAAAACTCCATCGGTGACAGAATGGAGAAAAAAACCTTGGGAGAAACCAGGCTCAGTCGAGGGCCAGTTCCCCTCTGGCCAGACGAACCAGTAGTTTGTTCCAACTGCAACAAAGTAGTTTGTCGTTTAATGTTCCTCATATCCAGACAACAGACAAACACAATGTACTTGAACCGGCAGAAAACATTGGTGTCAGTCTGGAGCCCTGGGCTTTTTTTGTAAACATTTGTGTTAGTGAAATAGAGCAAAAGACAATATTACAATTTAAGTCACTTAAAATTAACTTCTTTTTATTGAATTGTTGCCCTGACATGAAGAAAAGTCTGCCACAGACCATGCTAACACAACATATAATCCCTCTAAATGCATGTGTCTCCTAGAAAGACAGTGTATGTGTATAATATAATCCTATAATTAAATAGTATATATATAGGCTATTTGTTGCTTCAAAGTGACAGGGCTCAGTAACCAACAACCTAATATGACAGATGACAAGATCTTCTATAACTTCTTATCGATGGTTGGGCAGTTTACGTATCATGTCAGTCAGAAGTCCGAGCTTCAGTGGACGGTTCCTGATGGGAGTAAACTGTGGTTCGTGATTTTAATGCGCATGAAAACTCAGTGATTATGATGATGCGTACATACAGGGCATGGTAATAAAAACATTCGGGGCTTTTCTAAAAACATTCAGGGCTTCAGCCCCCTTAGCCCACCCCTAGCGCCCCCCCTGGTATGATCAATTGTAATCAACCTAAAGAAACGTCTCGGTTACGTATGTAACCCTCGTTCCCTGAAGGAGGGAACGGAGACGTCACGTCGGAAGACCGACGTTTTGGGAGTTCGCTTAGAGAGACCACTCCACTTCGAGTGTAAACTAAATGAGCCAATGCACATTGGCATGCGATTATTGCATCCAGCTGCCGCTGATCACAGCGTGAGCATAAGTAGGCAGCAGGAACAGCGCATATTTAGGTTTTCGATGAGGAGCCGACCCGGGGAACGGCCGCTCAGCGGTGGTACAGGAGCCGTGGCGACGGGACGTCACGTCGGAGGACCGACGATTTGGGATCCCTACCAAAAGGCCACGGATACTGCCCCTTCCAGTGTCCCGTGGAAGCCTCCGGTGCCCCTATTTTTTGGCGCAGGTTAGGGCTCCCACAAGAAGACCAGTTACTGTTGCTATGGCACTACCCACTCAGTAGGACTGGATAACACTGGGAAACGTACCCGTTCAGCTTAGAACAGGAACGCTGCGGAAGCTCCGATCTTCCCGAAGGAGGTTCAGAAGCAGATACACATATGGACAATATTCAGGTGCATATGGAACATTGGAGGTGATTGTAACCCTCTTGGGAGTAGCAGGAAGTCTGCCGGGAAACACGGGCTCTAAGGCTATACCATAGAATTGACACATATGGGATCCAAAAGGTCTCTACATATGGACCCCAGCCCTCCACGGTTCTCACGGATTCATCGAGTGAGGGCCTGGCGCCGCACGCTCCGCTACGTCCAGCTGGCGAGGGGATGGAGGAGCTCGACAGGGTCTACAGTTGGACTCTCTGGAGTAGTTTTTAGCAATCCGACCCGAAACCGGAGCCCCTCAGTGCTTCTAGCCATTTGAGGTGAGAACACAGGAGGAAACCGATTTCACACGAAGGCTATAGAATCTAGCGAATGTGTTAGGGGTCGCCCAGCCCGCAGCCCTACAAATATCTGTCAGTGAGGCGCCATGAGCCAGCGCCCAGGAGGACGCCACACTTCTTATAGAGTGAGCTCTCAACCTGAACGGGCAAGGGATACCCTGTGCTTGATAAGCCAGGGTGATGGCATCCACTATCCAGTGGGCCATCCTCTGCTTGGAGACGGCATTCCCTTTCTGCCGGACTCCGTAACAGACAAGAGCTGGTCTGAGGTCCTGAGGCTTCGCGTCCTGTCAACGTAGCATGTCAACGCTCGGACGGGACAAGCAAAGCTAGGGCTGGGTCTGCCTCCTCCGGGGGCAGCACTCGCAGGCTCACCACAAGCAGGAGTAGAGTTTTCATTTTGTGAAAAACTTCAGCTCGACTGTTTACAAGGCTCAAATTGGCCCTGCTGTAGTGCTCTGAGCACTAGAGACAGGTCCCAAGAGGGTATAGAGGGGGGCCGTGGAGGATTCAATCTTCTCGCTCCCCTAAGAAACCTGATGACCCAGTCATGCTTCCCCACCAACTTCCAATCCACAGGGTCGTGGTTGGCAGCAATCGTAGCCACATAGGCGTTTGCTTCAAAATGGAGGAGACAGCGACTCCTTCGGGCTCTTCCCGGGGTTCAACTTCAAGGCGTAAGCGTGTCTACAAAGTCTACAGTGAGCACTGGAAGTGAGACGTCTCTAGGGACGCGAACAAGTCTAGCTGCGCGAGCCTGAAACGTCTCCAAATCAGCTGAACCATCTGGGGATGGAGTCTCCACTCTCCGGGGAGCGCAGCTCGTGACAGCTCGTCGGCTGTCCGGTTGAGCAAGCCCGGAATATCAATGACGCGAAACGACCTCAGATGCTTCCGACTCCAGAGGAGGAGGTGGCGGGTGAGTTGCGACATGCGACGGGAGCGTAGATCACCTTGTCGGTTGATGTACGCGACGGTCGCAGTGCTGTCTGTACGGACCAGTACGTGCTCGCCTCGTAAGCGTCTCTTGAGACGGCTCAAGGCCAGGTGTACTGCCAGCAATTCTAGGCAGTTGATGTGCAAGTGCAGTTGGGGAACCGTCCAAACCCCCGACACTGCAAGCCCGTTGAACGTGGCCCCCCAGCCCTTGGCGGAGGCATCTGTGTAAACCACAGCGTGCCTGTAGACTTGTTCCAGGGGCACTCCTGCCCAAAGGAACGAAAGGTCTGACCACGGGATGAAGGTTTGGCGGCAGGCCGGAGTGACTTGGACCCGCGGCGTGCCGCTCTGCCATGCCCACCTCTGGACTTGGCCATGGAGCTAGTGTTGAAGTGGTCTCATATGGAGCAGCCCCAGCGGCGTGACTGCCGCCGCAGCCGCCATATGCCCCAGGAGCCTCTGAAACTGTTTCAGTGGTACCGCCGTCCTGTTCTTGATTGTATTCAAGCAGTTCAACACCGACTAAACGCGTTCCTGCGTGAGGCGCGCTGTCTGATCGACCGAATCCAAACTCCATACCGAGAAAAGAGATCCTCTGCATCGGCAAGAATTTGTTCTTTTCCCAGTTGACCCGAAGGCCCAACTGGCTGAGGTGCGAGAGCACCAAATCCCTGTGTTCGCATAACTGATCCTGAGACTGAGCCAGTATGAGCCAGTCGTCGAGGTAGTTGAGAATGCGCACGCTCTGTTCTCTCAAGGGAACAAGGGCTGCCTCCGCTACTTTCGTGAAGACACGGGGAGATAGGGACAGGACGGAGGACAGGACCTTGTACTGATATGCTCGTTCTTCGAACGCAAACCGCATAAATGGCCTGTGGCGCGGAAGGATCGACACATGGAAGTACGGGTCTTTCAGGTCAAATGCTGCAGACCGTACTTGGGGACGGATGCATCCGAAGACGCGGTTCTGCATGAGCATCTTAAAAGGAGGTTTATGAAAGGCCCAGTTCAAGATGTGCAGACCCAAGATTGGTCGTAACCCACCGCTTTTCTTGGGCACAATGATGTAAGGGCTGAAAAACCCTGCCTTCATATCAGCTGGAGGGACCGGTTCCATAACATCCTTCGCCAGTAGGACAGCGATTCCTCTCACAAGACATGGGCATCGGCTGCCTTCACTGCTGTGAGGTGGATGCCCCTGAACTTGGGTGGACGCCGGGCGAACTGAATCGCATAGCCGAGTCAGATGGTCCTTAGGAGCCAGCGAGACGGCTGGGCAGCTCCCGGCACCCAGACACCGTACAAGCGGGACCATCGGGACCACCGACGTACCCGCGGTAGGGCAGCGAGGTGGAATGCTGGGACCTGGCCCGTGGCGGACCGACGAGGGGTCTGAGTGTGCGGTGCACGTTTACCTGCTTCCATAATTTGGCAGAGGGTGCATGAGTAGCCTTTGATGACGCTCTCGAACCGCCCACTGCTGCCTGCTGGCGAGAGGGAGGATGAGTGTGGTCCGAGGTTGATCCGTCCATGACTCTCCATGCCCTCTTGGGACCCAGAGACAGAGACAACCACTTCCTGTCGAGATTTTTGAAAAACCAGATTATCCACCCAGCCCACCTCCGGGGGAGGGAGAGATGCACTTATCCTCTCCCGAAGCAGTTCCCTCTCTCTCTGGGTCGCCCGTCCCGAGGCCTCTTGCTCCTCAGCTTACCGCCAGTCGACGGGGGCCAAGAACCTTGAGGAACCGAACTTTGTCGGCGTTCCTATATCAACCAGACACAGCCAGAGGTGGCGCTCCTGGACCACAAGTGTGGACATCGCACGACCCAGAGACCGTGCCATAACCTTCGTCGCTCCGGCTCACCCTCCGATGCAGCGATCGACATCTGGTCGTCGGGAGGAGTGCCAAGGATACTGCTGGTACGCTCCTTTTAGAGGGCCCAGCACGTTCCATTGGAAGCTCAACTGGTTGCGGAGCGCAAGAGGAGCGATGGTCCCTTGAGGGTTTGCCACCACTGTAATCCTCAGACCAGCCGTGATACCGTCTGAAGTAGACCTCGCCTGTCTGCAGCCAGGACGAGAACTAGATCGAGACGGAGGCAACAGCTCCGCCCCTTTGTCGAGGTAACGGAGCCTGGCTGCAACTCCGAGATGAGCATCCACAGTGAGAAGATGACTCATCCACGAACACCACCTCAGCGTGCTTACTGCCCAGGCACGTGAGGCAGCGATCGTGACCATCACCCAGTGCCAGGCAACGACCGCATCGAGAAACGCACGGGTGACACGTTGTCTGAAGCAAGACCCAACTCATCTTTATAAAGCTGCAACATCAAGTTTGCCAGATGCAACATCGTCTTTAAAAGACGCACCCGTGAATGCTCTTTTTAGGGAAAAAACTATTTTAGCGTGCTGAAGCGCACAGGGGAGATGGTCATCTGCAACACAAACAGGGGGTAGTGCAGCCTGATGTGTGCAGTCCACTCGACATGGGAAGAAGCATCACCGCTGTAGTGCCATACCACCAGCACGAGAGTCTTCCAAAGAGCGTGCTCAACTCGTTGAATTCACTCTGTTCAGCAGAAGTCAGGAGCAGAATGATGTAACCGCTCGGCTCCGAAGCGAAAAGCTGAATATGCGCTGCACCTGCTGCCTACTTATGCTCACGCTGTGATCAGCGGCAGCTGGATGCAATAATCGCATGCCAATGTGCATTGGCTCGTTTAGTTTACACTCGAAGTGGAGTGGTCTCTCTAAGCGAGATCCCAAATCGACGTCGAGAGTGACCGACTGATAGGGAACAAGTCAAATTATTTAAAATAGAAAAAAATACAATTTCTCAGATTACAGTCAGATTCATTGACATATTTCACACACATGCTTTGATATTTAAAAATGTTGTCTGCTATTTTTAACCAACAGTCATATTTTAGTATTATTTACATATTATTATAGTTTTTGTTAATATTTTGAATTAGATTTTATTTGTATTATTTTAATTTTCATTTCAATATGTTTGCATCAGCTACAGTATCGAGGGTTAACGGAGCACCAACCATCAATAGAGATATTAATTCAGGTGCTGTGTTAGGTTACATTTGTTTTAGTGCTGTATCTTTCACACATTTCTATCGGCTGTAATTCAGACACTCACCTCCTGTCTCCTGTCTGGTGATCGGCTGTCCATGAGTTCATAAGCAGGATCCGTTCTGCCTTTCTCTGCCCATATTCTCTCTCTGTTATTATCTGGACAAACACAGAAACAAATACTACATATAAATTTTCAATTCAAAATGTATATTCTCCTATGCCAGCTTACTAATCTTTTCTTCTGTGTAGTATACTTAGATGATCTAATTTGCATGAAAAATTACAGACTGTAGGATTTGGTCAGAAAGAGTCTAAAAACACAGTTTTGCAAAACACTAAAATGCCTCAGAAATCAGACACACTTGGAAGTAAGCGTGCATCAAACTCGCTTCGAAGTCCTTGAGGATCTTCATCCATCCAAACCTTCTCAGAAACGGGAAACAACAACACAGACGGGTTTGCAGGCAGAAGAAGGTCATATTAATTGGATTAGACAGAGACTCCTGGAGTGAGGAGGAGAAGATTGGAAGGGTCCTCAGAGGAGAGTTGGGTTAGAGACGAGACGAGAGTCCGTGTGACGCTCTCTTACCTTCTGCAGGTATTTGCTTCAGAGCGACTGTGGAGGAACAGGAGGACTCGGAGATGTTTCTCATCAGTTCTCTGGACGGAGGAGTGGGTCTGAGGATCCGGCAGCTGTCCTCTCCTCTTCTGCACCGGACACAGTTCTCGTACAGGACGGTGTGTCTGGATGCTGCCATCGCCTCATAGATGCTGCTTCTGTCTGATCTCACAGCAGGACTGTAGTGTGACAGGAGATCAGACAGACTGGAGTCGTAGTTCACCGATCGCTTCTCCTCATTGGTCTGTGAGTGTTCAGGCGAGGGCTTCTGTGGATCGTGATTGGTCGAAGATGAGTGTCTGATCTCCACTGGCTCCTGATTGGTGGGTGGTTCAGTGACATCAGCAGTGGGCGTGGCTGAATGTTCACCTGGTGCTTTAAGAGTGTGTCTGTACTTATTAGCTATATTAAAACGTGTTGTAAATTAGTTAATTAATATGAGAAAATAAGTATATTTAAAAGACCTTGCAGATAATATAATAAAAAAAATAAAAGGCCACTTAAATGACTATTTCTGAACACACTTAAGTAGACTTTTTAAAAAGTGACCTTTGAGATAATTTCCAATTAAACATTTTATTTTAAAGTTGAATCTCACCTGGCGCAGTGTGCAGTGAATGATGAGGAAAAGAGCCCTGTTTAACAAACACAGAGCACATCGATGAACAGATACAGAACAGCATCATCAACGCCACTTAACACAAGTCTGCTCTTATAGCAGTTCATCAAGAGGTTTTTCCTCACAACTCACAGAAAGAAATGTAAATGTATTTTTTTTTTGGAACAACTATAACTGCAATTTAAAAATCATTTTAAAAAATAATAACCCTTGCAAGAGAAGATCTCCAAATAATACACATGATTGGCTGCGCTTCAGTCGGCTTTTAGTAAGGCTTTCCTTCTCTCCCTCACAGCTTCATGTGTTAAACAATTGCCCCCTGTATAAGTCCGTAATGCTTTTTTAATGATAGTAATTGCTTTTCTAACTATCCATTACTGTTAATCTTGCATTGTCATTTTAAAACATGGAGGGCTATATATTGTAAATTTTAGTGAAAATATATTGTAGTTAAAATGTCCAGTTCACAGTAAAATGCAGAACAATGAAAACGAGTATAAGGCATAATAAGAACCATGGCAACATCTCCAAAGACACTTAATAAACATGCAAAGCTACAGTACTGTGAAAATATTTAGATTAAAAATATATTGTATATATCAAAAAACTTATATTAGCTAATTCATTCTGAAACACACAGCGCACTTATACAGGTAACTAAACGCATTAAGCCATGTCACAATTCTGATTATTGTGATCATTGTTTAAAAAATAAAATAAAATAATAATAATAATATTTATTTTAACATAATCATTTTATATTATTTATTTAAATTGTAAGCAATTTTGTTTGGATTGTTTTTGCCTATTTTGTTATTGTTTTTTAAACATGTCTATACAGTTTTTTATTATTTTTAAGTTTGTTATTTTAGAAAATCATGATACACTTAATGAAAATTGTACACACTTTTAGTTAATTTTTTATTTTATTTACTTTAAATATTTTATTCCAATATATCATGCAGTCCTAATCCATTCCTGTGTAACAAATAAAGAGAAAATATATTAAATTATATTTTTATACAGTTTATTAGTTTAACTTTTTCATCTACATAGTTTTTATAAATCATTGAAGTTTTAGTTATTTTAGTACATCAAATTAAAAGGAATTAAAATGAGAAATGTTGCCTTTGCGATTACCTGAATTTAGGTAAGTTAATTATTTTATTTAAATGAATGTTTTTAATGATTAATAATTTTAGTAATAATTTCACTGAATTTAAAATGTTTCAGTGACCCATAATGAACTATAATAACCATGAGTAGTGTACATACCTTGAGTCCTCCACAGATGGGGCATGAGGTCAAGAGGGATTTCATCCCCGCAGGAGGAAGTGAACAACAGGATAATCCCTGAGCCTCCTCCCCTTTTATAAGGCCCTCCCTTGTGTGACTCCTCCCCTTTATCAAGCTCTGAATCTGATTGGCTGGGAGATTCGTCTTGAGATATGCTGCTGTGTCTGCTTCCCTCCAGCAGGCTGCGGGGAGAGTCGTACAGGAACCGCAGGGACGAGGGAACCTGGTATTCGTGGCCGGGACAGGATGAGCAGGAGCACAGGTGTTTCTCTGGCAGGTTAAGCAGCGCGCCGTCCTCCTCTCCAGGACCGGCAGCATCCAGACTCCCGCTGTAGGACGAGAAGCTGCCGGTCGCGATGCCGCTGTCAGACGAGTTCTGTCGGCCGGACTCTTTCAGTTTCCGTGAGCGAACGGGATCGGCCAGGACCTGGAGTTTCGCCTCCACCTGAGACATTTCGGCAGAGCCGGGCAGAACCAGATCGCTCCACGGTGCAGGGCGACTGCTAATTCTGCAGTCTGATTGGCTCGTGTCCGAGTTGTCAGAACCGGAAATGCTGCAGTCATCGCCCACAAACGAAGAGCCGAAGCGCGAGCTGGAAGCTTTCAGGACAGACGAGAAAGAAAGCAATATCATTATTTCTAATTACATATTTAATACACCTAAAAGATGTTGAGAAATAACTGACTTGACTATTTAAATGACTAAATTATTGATTTGTATGACAAATATTATTATTTTCATATATCCATGTTAAAAGAAGTGCCTTTAATGGCATTGAATGGGTACTTTAATTAGTAAAATTAGGTACTAAAACTCGCAGATAATATATAAAAAATAACATATAAAATATATATGGCATGCATGTATGAAATAAGAGACCACTTAAGTGTCTTCAAGAGAGAGACACTTTCATGACTGTTTTCCTAACACACTTAGGTACACTTTTAAAAAGTGTAAATAATGTCAAATAAAAAAAGAAAATATTTGAAGTACATTTTAAATCATGTTTAACACTTAAGTGGCCTCTTATTTTTTAAGTGACTTAAAAAGAGACACTTTCATGACACTTAAGTGTAAATACTGTCACATTTTAAATAATTATGTTTTAATAATATTTTGTCGTGTTTTAAATAATTACACTAATATACTAAAGTACACGTTAAGTACTTGCTTATCATTTTAAATGCATTGTGATATTCAATATTATGTTTAAAGTTACTATATTATAAATGCAATAAATTGCAACTTAACTATTACAAATATGTAATTTCAATTTTTTTAACTACATGGCTTCACTAGAAATGTCACATTTAATTATGTTTTAGCTCATCATAAATGCTTGCCAGTATATTCTGCAGTACTTTAACCATATTTGACAACCGAAGTAATTATGAAATTACATATAAAGATGCACTTAAGTCATACTTAAGTGTGTAAAAAAAATGTTAAAAATAATCACATTTAATATCAACTGAAACTATAGTATATTTTAATTTATTTGCATTTAACATGCGATATTACACACAACAAGCAGAGATATGTTTTGGTGGGACAGACAGGTGAGCCGGTACCTGTGCTGTGAGACAGCAGACTGAGCCTCCGCTCCAGATCCTCCGCCTCATGCTTCAGTCTGTCCTGCGCTGAAGCTGCACTGATGCTGGACTCTGAGAGAAAATCAAAACCGACTGTGAGACACACAAACCAGAATATGAAATGGAAACAAACAAAATGGAAATGCTAGCATTTGATCTGCAGCTGTGCGGTTATCAAAAATATGGTCAAATGCCATGTGTCTGCTAACATTTGTTAACACGAAGAAACGTTTGCTTTTAAGCAAATAAAATGCCTCAGTGGTCTATGTTCATATGATGCATTATTGGTGCAGTCAGGCTTCAACGTTCCTGAACGAGCGAGTTTTAAATCTGAAAGTTTGGCTTCAAGCACCGTTATTCTGCTCATGTGAAGCAGTGCTACTGTTGTTTTAGTATTACTTACAGTATATACTGTCACACTAATAATTTGAATTAACGTTTATTTTCATATTTTGATAATTCAATTTATACATTTTTATTTTTTTGTTATATATACACATACATACAAACATAAAAATTGTAAAAGTGTATATATATACTGTATATATATATATATATTTCAGTTGGTTGTCAAGGCAACATTTAAATAGTTGTTTACGTGTTTTTTAAGTCATCCCTCTTATATTTTATATCTTATAACACATATATTTTATACTTATATTATGTTTCAGCCTTATTTAAAGTGGACATCTTCACACAGGAGGTGCACAGAAATGATCAAGACAGATATGACTACTGCATTGTGCATAAAGTAACTGGCCTGTCAAGCATGTATTTAGCAGAGCTATTTAATTATGCTTGAAACAGTAAATATGAGGACATACATGATATTATAAGGAGAATTTGATTGATTTCAGATTCAGATGAACATGTAATTCTATATTGTAGCTGGACTAAAAAGACGCCACATTCCATTCATTATTGACAGCTCTCTCTCTATCTCTCTCACTCTCTCAGTTGTGGGTTCGAATCTCGGCTCCGGCAGGAATTGTCCACAACTGAGGTGAGACTCAGCGTCCAAGTCCTCCAAGTGTGTGTGCGCTTGGATGGGTTAAATGCAGAGAACACATGCATTTGCTATGTACACAAAAGGCCTATTTCTCTCAAATATTGTTCACAAATATGTCTAAATCTGTGTTAGTGAGCACTTCTCCTTTGCCGAGATAATCCATCCACCTCACAGGTGTGACATATCATGGATGCTGATTAGACAGCATGATTATTACACAGGGTGCCTTAGGCTGGCCACAATAAAAGGCCACTCTAAAATGTGCAGTTTGGCTGTATTGGGGGGGGGGGGGGACAGGCATCCCAAACATGCTCAATGGGTGACATGTCCGGTGAATATGCTGGCCATGCAAGAACTGGGATGTTTTCAGCTTCCAGGAATTGTGTACAGATCCTTGCAACATGGGGCCGTGCATTATCATGCTGCAACATGAGTTGATGGTCGTGGATGAATGGCACAACAATGGGCCCCAGGATCTCGTCCCGGTATCTCTGTGCATTCAAAATGCCATCAATAAAATGCACCTGTGTTCGTTGTCCATAACATACGCCTGCCCATACCATAACCCTACCGCCACCATGGGCCACTCAATCCACAACGTTGACATCAGCAAACTGCTCACTCACATGACGCCATACACGTTGTCTGCCATCTGCCCTGTACAGTGAAAACCGGGATTCATCCATGAAGAGAACAACTCTCAAAGTGCCAGACACCATCGAATGTGAGCAATTGCCCACTCAAGTCAGTTACGACGATGAACTGCAGTCAGGTCTAGACCCCGATGAGGATGACGAGCATGCAGATGAGCTTCCCTGAGACGGTTTCTGACAGTTTGTGCAGAAATTCTTTGGTTATGCAAACCGATTGTTGCAGCAGCTGTCCGGGTGGCTGGTCTCAGACGATCTTGGAGGTGAATATGCTGGATGTGGAGGTCCTGGCCTGGTGTGGTTACACGTGGTCTGCGGTTGTGAGGCCGGTTGGATGTACTGCCAAATTCTCTGAAACGCCTTTAGAGGCAGCTTATGGTAGAGAAATTAACATTCAATTCACAGGCAACAGCTCTGGGGGACATTCCTGCAGTCAGCATGACAATTGCACGCTCCCTCAAAACTTGCAACATCTGTGGCATTGTGCTGTGTGATAAAACTGCACATTTTAGAGTGGCCTTTTATTGTGGCCAGCCTAAGGCACACCTTTGCAATAATCATGCTGTCTAATCATCTTGATATGCCACACCTGTGAGGTGGATGGATTATCTTGACAAAGGAGAAGTGTTCACTAACACAGATTTAGACAGATTCGTGAACAGAGAGAGAAATAGGCCTTTTGTGTACATAGAAAAAAGTCTTAGATCTTTGAGTTTAGCTCATGAAAAATGGGGGCAAAAATAAGTGTTACATTTATAATTTTGTTCAGTGTATATATATATATATACAATTTGAGAAACAACAACAATGCAATGGCCTGCATGCTGAATATGGACCAATAAGATCAAATACACAGGTTGTCTACTTTAATGTCAGTTCACATCTTTGGTTATTTCTTGAGGACATTATATAGACATTATACAAAGAATACTGTACATTGACTAAAATTGCAGATTTAGAAGTGATTAATATTACAAAGCTTGGGTAATTATTACATCATCCCTCGTCCCTATATAAATATGATACTGAATATAAAAACCGTTTGCTTGAGATTAACAACTAGAGAAAATTGCAGCATCACTGATTAACACTGATCATACTAAAAGCAGAGTTTTTACATCATTTCCTGATGTGGTCTCCTCCAATCTCTGTCCAGACTGAGTTATTACACGCTATACAAGTAAGTGAGGGACACGTTGAGCACATGTTCGGGGGTCACAGCAGAGCCCCAGTGTTTATCTAACACTTAAAGTGCTATTAATAGGGCAGACATGTGGATGAGATGGCAAACGGCCAGTCACTGATCAACACACATCCCGAGGGACTTCATAAACACCGCTTTGCATTCAAGCTTTTTGACCGAATCAAACATGAGATGCAGCAGATTTCATGGCGTTTTCCTTTAGCTCGGTCTCACACCTGCTTTCAGACAGAGAGTGAGAGGATGAGGTTACAGTCATCAGGAACGCTCGCATATATAAACTGTGGCTTTGACCCCTTGATCTCCTGTCGTCTCAGAATAGGAGAGAAGCTCGAGTTCTGATTGGTCAGGAGGAGGTGTGAAGCGTTCTGATTGGATGGGCCGATATGTAAACACTTGTTAGTGTCTTAAATGTCCCAGTAAAAACCTTAGGGCTTTTCTTGCATTAATTATATCAGAGGTTTCAAAACTAGGGCTACAAAGGGGAAACTAAAAAATGTATTAACTATTAAATTTAAATAAAAAATTGTATACACCTAATATTACTCTATTATTTACATTTTTAATTACTTGCTCTGGCTTTAGTACAATGACAATATAAAATACAGCAAACTAAACATTGTATTTATGATATCACACTTGCTATTTTTCATGCACAATTTAAATTAATCTTCATACATTCTATACACTTTTTAAATACCTGTCTTTTAATTTTTTTTATGAAAAAGAAGTAGACTTTAGCATACTTTTAGAAAGAGTACTTGTTATGGAAATAATATACTTTATATAATGTACTTTAATAGAGTACTGAATTAATGTTTTCAGACACTTGTTGCATGTTAATTGCAATTAAATGAAAATGCATTACAGTTTGATATGATATTAAATGCAATTAGCTTAAATTTAGAGTGATTTTGACCCATCTGTATATGTAATTTCATAATTACTTCTATTATCATTGAAATATGTCTACTGTGTATCGCCAAATGTACTGAAAAGCATATATGGTGCAATAAAACATAACTAAAATATACATTTCTATACTAAAACTTTTAATTAGACATTATTACAAAGTGCTCTTTTTAAAAGTGTGTTAAGAAACCATAATTAAAGTGTCTCTCTATCCACTTAAGTGAAGCCACTGTAATGTAATGTAATGTCATACATTACATGTATATTATCTACAAGTACAATTTTTTAAACTATATTTTTTAGTTTTCAAGTACACTACAAATGCACATTCAGTACTATTAAGTGCACTTCTTTTTCACAAGGGGATCGTAAAATAGATTTAAATTAACAACCAAACTAATATTATCATAAAACAAAAAATGTAAAGACAAATGTTGAATGTTTGTTAAAAAAAAGCTTTGTCTGAAAGAACAAAAGCCCTGATATCAGAAGGTAATAAAGCCGTTTGTAGTGTGAATATGTGGGACCATGTGAGATAAAGGAGAGAGATAGGGCTGTCAAATCAAAATTAGAATTTCGAATATTTGTCGAATTTAAAATAAAATCCACAAATTTTCGGTGCGTCAGGCAGCCTTATCAGTGGCACACAAGAAGCGATGACGATGTAAGTGTTGTTGCATTTTAATGCTTTTTTGAGCCTATCCAATTAAAGCCACTAAGATGCGGCGCTGCTCATTCAGAATATTGTGGGAAAAGAAAACATAAATTCTAATATCGATAATATTTTAGAACAAAATTAGAATTGAGTTTTTCACACAGTCACAGTCAATGCGCTCAAAGATTTGCAGACCATTCCAAAAATTGCAGATGGCTTGCGTATCATGGACCATAGAAACAGTCCATAATGAGGCATCTAGGTATATATATCTATGGAGCATACTAAACTTCAGCCGCAAAACTGGCTAACTAGCACATTATTAGGAAAGGCGATTTGCAAAGATTCATAAAAAACCCTTATACTCACTCCTTCTGTAGATAAAGCTGGATCATGAATGATTCGCGCGAACATAGATGCATTTATGTAGATCGGGGATCGGCACATTCACTTCAAAGCGAAAGTAACGTTAATAATCTGCGTCTTTAGTGGCTCAGATCTCGGGAGTTAATGAGAACTGCTATATTCATTACTAAATCCAACAACAAAACACCTCAATCGCTTAATCGGAGACATCTGGTCTTCCCTGCACCGGAGTCGGTCTCAGGGGCGGGTCTAAGGTAAGACGGTCTTGTCAATCAACTATTGTGGGAGGGGTCTGTACAGAACTACATCATTCTGACAGGAAGCTCAGATCAGCCTGATTTGAGAAGGGGATTTTAAAATAGGGATTTAAAAAAAAAACACTGGGTGGTTTTTTATCATTATAAGATGGATGTGTACACACACTTCTAACACACATTTATGTTCAAACAACTTGTAAAGTGAATTTTCCATTCGATGACCCCTTTAAACAGATGTGATGAGACTCGTGCTGGACGTGTCCCGGCGGCAGCACTGACCTGGCAGCAGGGGCTTCAGTCCAAACGGGCTTCTGGACGGGGAAATGCCATGAACAATACAGTCGAAGAGAAAACTGATCTGCTCGCCCTCGGCGCAGGACAAGAAGAACACGCCGGCCCCTGCACACAGATACAAAATCAAACCCGTGTGTTCGACAGTCTCCCGCGGAACACAAATGGAGAATGATACTGAACTGAATTATGCACTGGTTGCTCTTTTCCATTCAAATGTATAGGAATTGAAGTATTCCAGCTTCTAAAAGGAAACTAAAGCTTTGTCCTTATACTCTATACCGAGGAATTCTGAGCTTTGTGTGACGAGGAACAAAACTATTGTATGCTTCAGTATAGTTGCATATTGCTTAAGTCTACTGGTCAACTTTTATGATTTTAATGAGATTTTGTCATTTTATTTAATGCGATAGATCACTCAAAAACAGAGAAACAAACAGACACTTGTAGAGACACAATTCAGAATTTTTTATCAATTTCATAAATTTTTGATTTTCAAATAATTTTTTGGGACAATTTAGCCGCACCATTCCTCGTTAACTTTCATCATTGATGAAAAAAGTATACAGGATATTCTTCAAACATCTTCAGAATAACTATATGAGGGTGATTAAATAAGGACAGAATCTTTATTTTTTGTGTGTAAACTATTCCTTTACAAATCTGTAACATTCAAATCTGACTCTTGGACAAGATATAATATATATATATATAATAATTTTATAGCTTTTGTTTATATTTTGAATTAGACTATTTGTCATATTTATCATTCTGTTATCACTTAAATAATTCATTATTTTGTCATTTCTGTTATTTTTTAAACATATGAATGTATAGTTTTTTAAGTTTTAGTTTTCTTATTTAATTTCAACTTAAAACTAAACAAAAATTAGAAATGTTGCTGACATAAATGTAGCGTTTGATTTTTTATGGCTTTAGTTTCAGTCAATAATAAATCACAAGAAGGGTGCTTTTACTAAATGATTTAAATAACTGCTTCATAGATTCTCTGTGTCTCCAGCTGGCACTGTGTCGTGTATCGGTCTCTAGAAGGATGCCATTGATGTCTGACTTGCTCCTTCTAGATATCTGATGAAGTTTGATGAGGTGGAGGTCACTGAGCAGAGACATCCATCACACTACAAACAAGACCACCCAAAACCTAACAACCACACAAACACTGTCAGCTGTGACCACACACACACACACACACACACACACACACACACACACACACACACACACTGTATTCATATACACACCCTACACCTAAACCTACCACTCATACAAAACTACAGGCATTTTTATATCTTCCAGAATGATCAAAATATCCCCTACAAGGACATTTTGTCTCCATAATGTAGGGAATACCAGTTACACACACACACACACACACACACACACACATAGGGATGGGTATCGTTAAGGTTTTAACGGTACTACTACTCTTATCGATACTGCTTATCGGTCCGGTGCTTTAACGGTATTCTTATCGGTACTTTTTGTTATTTATATATATATATATATTATATACATACATATATACATACATACATACATACACATATATGTATGAAATATATATTTCTATGATAGATTAGCAGCTTAATTAACATTGCTTTATATTCTGAGATGTTAAATAAATATTTCATTAAATAAATATAAAACATCAATTTGTAAATGCAGCAGTGTGCAGGCATTTTTTTGTGTTTTATATACATAAGATAAGATAGAGTAAGAACATGAACAAAGAAACAAAGTAAACAAACTGACAAATATACCATTTATTGTGTGTGTATTTGATCGTTTGGACGCGCCCGAAGCTTGGAGCACGCGCCGCGCCGCACACAACACACACACGCGCGCGCAAACACACACACACGCACACACACACACACACACGCGCGCAAACAACACCACACCACAACAGGGGCGCGGGAACAGGGGTGCTGAGGGTGCTGCAGCACCCCCTTTTTTTCTGTGGGCAACTGTAAAACTGTTGTGAATAAAAAAAAATATATAGGCTAAATTTGTTATAATAAAGATTAATTAAAAAATGTATATGGTTGCTCCGATGTTTATAACATTTAGTTTACATTGGCTATTTTGCTATCTATTTCAGGCGCGTAGCCACGGGTGGTGCCAGGGTGTGCCGGTGCCACCCACAGTGGCAGCTGGCACACCTAAAAACAGATGCAGAATAATTATTTTTTTTAATCGTAATAAACATGGGCAGCGCAAAGGAGGGGCTAGCAGATGCTTCAGCACCCCCAAGAAAGACCAAAGCACTGTCATTGCACCCCATAAGAAATGAAATAAATAAAACAATTTTACTTATTATTACGCATTCGTAACTCTGCATTGCAATATAACGTGACGCGTGATTAGCAGGCGCACTTTTCGAATTGACAGCATTTTATTAAAAAAACTGATCGGTTCCTTGTGCCAAGAAGGCCTGTCCCCGACTAAAGATTTCCCTAGTCACACATAAATTGATTAATATAATAACTAGGCTACTAACTATCCTTTAATATAATAGGCGTATAGCCTATTCCGCGCCCAAGCGCATGTCTAAAGCGTGCAACGGCAAAAGTAGGCTAATGATTATGAATGTTGAGGGAAAGGCAAAATAAAACAATTTGAATTATTCGTTAATAAACTAGTGATTTCTTCTCAGTCAGTGTCGGCTGAAAATGTAAAGTTGCAGAATGCGACGCTGACTTTAATATAGAAATGCACCTTTTCATTCCGACTACGTAATTAAAGAATTGATATTTTTTGGTTGGTTCTTAATAAAGAGCCGGTTCATGCTGGACGCGCTCCATTTCACGGAGACTGCATGAGACGGCAGAAAGCACATCTTGTTTCTCTATGTTTTCTCTGTGTAGCCTACATAAATAAAAGCATATATATATATATGAACCTGGCTGTTGAATTTGTAATTTTGAAAGATCAAATCAATAATATTAAAAAAAACTTGCCGGACGGATTCATATACCCTGCAAATTCCGGTACCATCACAATATACAGATCAAGCAGTGCTTATACCACAAAGTTACAAAAAATTAAAATGTACCATTAACAATATTTTCATAAAATAAATAAATAAAATAACAAATTGAGGCATTCAAGGCCAGACCACCACCACTCGCTTTGAGCAGCTAACAGGCACCATTAAATGTAGTGTTGTTGGCGATCCTGAATGTAATGTAACAAAATATTTACTGCATTCTCTAATGTGTCTTGCAAGACACATTCAAGATAATTTATTCCACCAAAAGTCATTTCAAAGGAACATTATATGTAGGCCCATGTACAGTTTAAGTCACCATTGCAGGATGTGCAAAATGAAATGATTTAAAAAAGGAGGGATTATTTAAAAGCATTTTGTTTTTATTTAGTAGAGCAGCTACAGCTGTTTTTTACATAATAGATTTTTACATAGCCTAGTCACTGAAGTCAATGATTATTCTTTGATAAAGTAAATGTGCTTTGCTCACTGTATAATGTGTTCGTTGTTTGAATAATCGTGGAAATGCGGTGTTATAATTAGAAACTTAAAATGTATTTTTATTAAACCTGTGATCATCAGGTTAAATAGGAGTTTAGTCTTATTAAAATATGTGACATAAATTGTACTTGCCTAAAAGGGTTTATGATGTGTGTAGTTAATGATTAGGCTACAGTGAGCGCGTTTGACTAGAGCGCAGTTAAACAGCTGTTGTAGGTTATACGTATGTGATTGTCGGTGACCCTCTTGAGCGAGAAAGCTTCGGAAAATGAAAAAAAAAAAAAAAAACAATATAGCTGCAAGCAGCGATAACCAGGTCAAGAATTTTAAGGCCTAAGGTGGTATGCTTTTGGGTCTAGGCCAACAGCTGGATGCATAGCTGACAGTGAAACTCATCGAAAATGGACAATAGGCTCACAGAAACACACACACACACACAAATAGAAATGAAATGGTTAAACTATCATATTAATAATCATTAAGCTTGCTTACACAGATACACACACAGACACACTCATATACATGCACACATATTTTGTTGCAGATATAGATATTTGAAATAAATGACAGGTGACAATACTCTTTGCAAGTCTTCTCTTTTTAAGAGTTTATATCAGGGATCTCCAACCCTGCTCCTGGAGAGCTATCATCCTGCAGATTTCAGTTCCAACCCTGCTCCAACACACCTGTCTGAAATTAACAAGTAGCCTTGAAGACTGTGATTAGCTGGTTCAGGTGTGTTTGATTGGGGTTGGAGCTGAAATCTGTAGGACGTAGCTCTCCAGGAGCAGGGTTGAAGACCCCTGGTAGGCCAATGTGAAATGCAGGGCTGACAATAGAACACATTCACAATGGAGAATTCATTAAAACTGTCTCTCTCTCTGTCACATACACACACACACACAAACACGCAGAAATGAAAGGTTTAAAAATGCTTAATAAACAGTAAGCATACAAACACAGACACACAGACATACGCAGAAATGAAAGGTTTAATAATACTAAATATACAGCACGCATGCTAACACACACACACACTCACTTTGTTGCAGATATAAAATAGTGATTTTCAAAGACATCCAAAATGGAGAATAGGTTAACAGACACATGTAGCCTACACAAAAATGAAATGGTTAAACTAACATATTAATACCCAATAAGCATGCTTGTTTTTTTTGTTTATTTTTTGCGCATTAATCTGACAATAAATGTGGCACACCCAGTTTTTCTGATGCACACCCAGAGTCTCCTTTCTGGCTACACTCCTGATCTATTTCTATGTGATCTTCGACATATTTACCATTTGCCCATTAATTTAACAGTTGTAAGAATTAAAGTTATCAAAGTTATTAAACTGATGCAGGGCTATTTGATGCGCGCGTTGCGCACATCCTGCCAAATCACGCACGCAGCACTGCCAATGCTTGCTTTTATGTTTGTGAATGCTATGATTGTGTTGAAGAATTTGTAGGTTGTGGCTTAAAAGCGGAACATGGAAATATCATGGATGTACTTTTTTTTTTTTGTTCTCAGCGATATGAGTCTTTCCCTTCTCCCAAAACAGCTTATAGCTAAAATAGTTCAGTTTTGTATGTAATGGAAAAGTGTCAGACTTTGTCTTCCTCTGCCTTTGTCCCCTCACCCTTATATGGTCCTTCCTGTTCCCCATCATTAGTTGATTAGTCTTCTTTCGTCTGTATCTTGATTATGTCCCAGGTGTTTTCCAGTCATGTCTCCCTATATCTAGTCTGTTCTGCCCCATGTTACTGGTGGATTATTGTTAATGTCATGTGTCCAAGCCGTAGATGTCCTTACCTGTGTTCCTGTCTCTCCTCCGTTTGTCTCTCATTAAATACCTCGTTTGTCAGAATCCTCGTCTCCTCGTTCCTGGATCCCCGTGTACCGTGACAGAATAATCCACCCTAAAACGACGATGGAATTCGCCGCCGGCGTTCTCGCCCTTATCCGGCGGGATCTCTCATTTGTGGAGTTCGCCGGGGAATTCTGCGGGCTGGCTTCGGTGACGGAGCTCCACGACGCGGCAATCCTCCATCTATTTCGGCTCGGGGCAAAGTACCAGCGCCCTATGGATCTCCCAGACACTACAGGATTGTGTTGGAGAGAGGGGATCTACCGGTGTTTGGGAAGTTACCGGTCCCGAGTCGAAACCAGCCCACGAGTGTCTCCGCTGGCCCCGCCGAGCTCTTCTTCGTCTTCGCTGGTTCTGCCAAGCTCTTCTTCGCTGGTGCCGCCCAGCTCGTCTTCGTCTCGGCTGGTTCCCGAGCGCCGCCGCGAGCCCGCGCTTTCCCGAGCGCCGCCCCGCGCAGCCCCGCCCGTTTCCCGAGCGCCGCCGAGAGCCCCGCGCTTCCCGAGCGCCGCCGAGAGCCCGCGCTTCCCGAGCGCCGCCGAGAGCCCGCGCGTTCCCGAGCGCCGCCGAGAGCCCGCGCTTCCCCGAGCGCCGCCGAGAGCCCGCGCTTCCCGAGCGCCGCCGAGATCCAGTGGCTGCTCCCCGACAGCGCCCTCCGGTGCCTGCTCCGAGACTGCGCCCTCCAGTGCCTGCTCCGAGGCTGCGCCCTCCAGTGCCTGCACCTCGCCAGTGCCCTCCAGTGCCTGCACCTCGCCAGCGCCCTCCAGTGCCTGCACCTCGCCAGTGCCCTCCAGTGCCTGCTCCGAGGCTGCTCCCTCCAGTGCCTGCACCTCGCCAGTGCCCTCCAGTGCCTGCACCTCGCCAGTGCCCTCCAGTGCCTGCACCTCGCCAGTGGCCTCCAGTGCCTGCACCTCGCCAGTGCCCTCCAGTGCCTGCACCTCGCCAGTGCCCTCCAGTGCCGGCACCACGCCAGTGCCCTCCAGTGCCTGCACCACGCCAGTGCCCTCCAGTGCCTGCACCACGCCAGTGCCCTCCAGTGCCTGCACCTCACAGCGCCCTCCAGTGCCGGCTCCTCGTAAGTGCGCTTCAATTTCCCCGCTGGTTCCGTCCAGCTCTTCCGAGCGCCCCCGAGAGTCAGCGGCACCCGAGCGCCCACGCTGGCCCACGCTGGTCCCGTCCAGCTCACCTGGGCCTCCGCTGGTCCCGTCCAGCTCACCATTGCCTCCGCTGGTCCCGTCCAGCTCACCTTGGCCCACGCTGGTTCCGTCCAGCTCACCTGGGCCTCCGCTGGTCCCGTCCAGCTCACCATTGCCTCCGCTGGTCCCGTCCAGCTCACCTTGGCCCACGCTGGTTCCGTCCAGCTCTCCAGGGCCTCCGCTGGTCCCGTCCAGCTCACCATTGCCTTCGCTGGTCCCGTCCAGCTCACCTTGGCCCACGCTGGTCCCGTCCAGCTCACCTGGGCCTCCGCTGGTCCCGTCCAGCTCACCATTGCCTCCGCTGGTCCCGTCCAGCTCACCTTGGCCCACGCTGGTCCCGTCCAGCTCACCTGGGCCTCCGCTGGTCCCGTCCAGCTCACTTTTCCCTCCGCTGGCCCTGTCCAGCTCGCCTTCCACGGCTCCTGAGCGCCCCCCCTGGGATGGGGAGCTTCCCCAAGAAAATTTTGGGGGGGGCTACCCTCCATGGCCACCCGAGCACCCCGCTCCTCCATGGCCGCCCGAGCACCCCGCTCCGCCATGGCCTCCTCAGTTCCCGGACCCTCCGTGGCCGCCTGATCCGCCATGGCCGCCAGAATCCCCGGATCCGCCATGGCCGCCTGATCCACCGTGGCCGCCGGAATCCCCGGATCCGCCATGGCCGCCGGAATCCCCGGATCCGCCATGGCCGCCTGATCCGCCGTGGCCGCCTGAGTCCCCGGATCCGCCGTGGGTCCCGGAACGGGCACCGCCCTGGAGGTCACCTGTCCGGTCTCCAGGTCCTTGAGGCCTCCAGAGTGCCCACCCCCCCTCCCCTTTCGATGTCGTACGGCGCGGGACGCGCCTATTGGAAGGGGGGGGTAATGTCAGACTTTGTCTTCCTCTGCCTTTGTCCCCTCACCCTTATGGTCCTTCCTGTTCCCCATCATTAGTTGATTAGTCTTCGTCTGTATCTTGATTATGTCCCAGGTGTTTCCAGTCATGTCTCCCTATATCTAGTCTGTTCTGCCCCATGTTACTGGTGGATTATTGTTAATGTCATGTGTCCAAGCCGTAGATGTCCTTACCTGTGTTCCTTGTCTCTCCTCCGTTTGTCTCTCATTAAATTACCTCGTTTGTCAGTAATCCTCGTCTCCTCTGTTCCTGGATCCCCGTGTATCCCGTTTGAACACAAAAGTGACTTTAGACGATGTTTTTTCGTTTTTTTTTTCTTCATAAAGTTAATTTAGAAAAACCTTGGGAGCATTTTTTGTTGTCGTTAAATGTTTTTTTTCTTTTAAGCAACGACCAAGGCGGCCAGCATCAGAGTTGATCGCCCTATGTTTGATTAATTTAGCCTTATCAAATCATCACGACCTGACTAAAATAAAATCGATAGATAGGCCTATAAACAGTTCAAGCATATCACAGTGTTAGTTTAAATGTTTAACCTATATATAAATGTGCAATATCCAACAGTTTGTGTGGAGAGTGGAAGCTGAAGCGAGCTTTACAGGACATGGAGGATTTTTTTCTTACAGTAAAAACAACTTAAAATACGCCGTGTGATTTTTTTTTTTTTCTTCTCATAAAGGTGAAGAGTAATATATCATTTTTGAACTGTGTAAAGGGTCTACTTTTATTGTGTGTGCATTCACAATATCAACATTGTGCTTTTATAAAATAGGAAAACAGAGAATGCACTTTCTTCCGGTTTTGAACAAGAGGCTTCAATGATGAACCGAAACTCGAGCAAAACTCGGCTCGAAACTGGCTCAGAGATATGATAAATATATCTATAGAAAGCTTTAAAATACTACTTTAAAACGAAATAATTCAAAGCAAAGCAAAAACTCTTCATTAGCCTATGTAATCCGTTAAGATGCATATATTTCTCCAATGAGGAAATGGCGAGGCGAGTCATTTTTCCCCGTCACCTCACCATCTAAAATATAGAAATAAGGGAAAGCCTAAAACAGGCCCGATTAATATATATTTGCGTTTTATTTTTATAATTGTATTCAATAAAAAAAAAAGTATCTTGTGTAAATCTTTGTCCTTGAAATTTAAAGGATTTGTTGCAATGCAATTTTGTCTGACTGATGAGTGAATTTATTTATTGGCCTATCGTTTTAATCCATGCAGCAAATTGCTTTAAAAACAGCTTTAAAATTACCTTTATTGCATTCCAGATGCTTTTAAAAAAACTTTTCACTATACATTTTAAGGGTTTTTAAGCTTGAATGTAACTTGAATGTAAAACATTGTTATGAATTCATTGTAGCCTATTCCCATTTGTAAAATAGCTAATTTGTCTGTCTAACACGATCTCATGAAAGTGCGTAGGCTATAGCACGATTTTCTGTTTCTATTTGGCGTAATATTTATATGCAGAAATTGACTACCCCCCCCCCCCCCCCACAGCACCCCCTACATAAAACACCTTCCCGCGCCCCTGCACACACACACACACACACACACGCACACACACTTCAGCCTGAGGAACAGCATCTCTCGTGTGGATTGTACTTCCAACATTTCATTATCAAACATGTCCAGCAATTTAGTAACTGTAAAGACGGCATTTTACAACAATCGACAGACGATTGATCTGATTCTGACGTTAAGGTTTGGTCAGGAGGAACGAATGCGCGCCGTTGTGAAGAGAAGGAAGTTGTGTTAGAAGAAACACGGCTATAATCTTTAGAAGCTAAAAAAAAACATTAAATAAATCTCAGTTTAATATAACAGCCACAGGCCTAAAGTGTAAGCATGTTTTAATGGTTAGTTCTCTCTCTCTATCATAAACAGGGCTTATGTTGCGCGTGCTGAACTCATCCACGTGAGCGATCGCGCTTCTGATTTGGGAATAGCAAAAATGCATCATAGACAAGAGTTTGAATATTATTGCATATAAAAAAAACAGCTGGTGACTCTGGCGGGATATAATTTGCAAGATAATGTGTATATATATAGCAATAATAAATGTATGTGTGTTTTCATAATTTCTCCAGTACCGATAACAGAACCGTTAACGTCAGAGCTTATCGATACTCCGGTCTTTTATAATTTAGCCCCGAGACCGATTAAATACCGAGTTTCGGTACCCATCCCTACACACACACACAATCACATTCAATCAAGTAAGCA
>CM049867.1:3161399-3178899 GCA_027474115.1 Schizopygopsis malacanthus
GCACACACACACACACACACACACACAGCTGTATAGACGTCTTTCTGAGGGCCTGTGATCTTCACACACACACACACACACACGCTGCAGCGGACGGTTAGGTATATCAGTAAAGCAGTACGATACGAACTGAATAGTGAAAGATTCCAGTGCTGTTATATGAAACTCCTGCAACGCCTGACCAGTCAAATTACTGACCAGCACGAACGACAGAATGTGTGTCACAATATAAGTCCATGAAGTCGGTGTGTTTCCTACATTATATAGCCCACGCATCATGAAGAAACAAGAGTGGTTTATTTCAAGAGAAAACACAGCTGTTCATGCTGAATGACAAATATTACTGTGTAAGACTGAAGTCAACAGTCAGAACCTCCATGAACATTAACCTTCATAGTGTTTTAACATGTTAAAGAGAAACTCTGTTAGACTCATTTTATTCTGTTCTATTCTATAGCATGTTTTTTGTTAGCTGGGATGGAACCAAATAGGAAACATGTAATACTGAATATTCTGTTAATGTTATGAAAATGTTACTTCTGAATGTTCTGTTTGTAATTTCCAAAATGTCCAGATTATTTAAATGTTTCAAAAACACTATTTTTGTTATGCAAATATTAAAGGAACATTCCAACGTTATTGGAGCGTTACTTTTGAATATTCTCAGAATGTTCAGAAATAAACTGTAACATTTAAAACAAAATTAGCTTGTTAGATGGAATGCTATTCTGTTTATTATATAATACAATATTGTACAGGCTGCGATCATGGTTATATTTGCTCAATCTATTTTATTAATTAAATTACAAATAACAACTGTATGCCAAGACCTCTCAGTGAAGCAGGCATCTGTTTCACAAACACTCTTGTATTTATACAGATGTAACATGCACAGTATGCACTCAGATTCACAGTATATTACCTTCTGCTGGTTTACTTTGCTACTGTCGTTGTCACTTTTACTTATTAGTATGTACAATTAGACTTGTTTGAGTTTTGGAACTCATGTGTTTATTGTAAATTAATGGAATAGTTCACCCAAAAAATGAAAAATCTGTCATCATTTATGAAAGACGATATTTTGAAGAATGTTACCAAACAGTAATCACAATACTTTTTTTCACCATCCTACCACAATGCAGCCTTTATTTAACATGGATAATGTCTAAATATATATTGTTTTAGAACATAAATATTTGATTGTATAGGAAAAACTTTGGTGAAATAGTAAAACGTACTGTTTATTCTACGAGCATCTAAAGTATCAGATTGCTTCGCTCCTGAGCTGTACATGTATCTGTTGCACATGTCTGTATGGTGTTGTTAGTGATGTGATGAACTGACCTGCGACCGGTGAGGGTTTGCGCAGAACCAGCCAGCGGCTCCTCCACTGCAAACACAGAAACCAGGTACAGCTTGACACACATTCACTCTCAAACACACACACATGCGGCGTTTCCGTACTTTTTTGCCGTCTCTGAGTTTAGCAGCTCCCTCCGCGATCACGGTGTCGCTCATCTTCCCCTCATGACAGCTGCGCGAGCGCGAGCGCGCGCCCCCGCTGCATCGAGCACGCGCCCCGGCGCGCCGCATATGTCAGATGTCAGTCAGAGGTCAGTGTGTCAAACATGATTAACCCTTACACGCATTGGTGGCCCCTTGTGAAAAGAGACGATATAAATCAGATATAAAAGCACACACACACACACACACACACACACACACACACACACCTACACACACTGACTCACACACACATGTTGGTTTTTATGGTTTACGGGGACTCTCCATAGGCGTAATGGTTTTTATACTGTACAAGCTGTATGTGCTATTGCCCTACACCTACCCTACACCTAAACTTAGCCCTCACAGGAGACGGTGCATTTCTATTTTCCCCCCAAAAAACTCTCTGTATGATTTATAAGCGTTTTAAATTATGGGGACACTGAAAATGTACTCATAAATCACCTTCTCCTTGTAATACCTCTCATACCCATGTCATTATACAAATTTGTGTCCTCATAAACCACATAAACATGCACACACACACACACACACACACACACACACACACATACAAGCTACCTAACTAATTAACTATAAATACATACATGACAAATATAAAATAAACTATAAGTAAATAATGTTTGTAATGCAACAAATGTGTGTAATGGGGAAAGCAACATCAATTAAGCAACATAATTGCATTACTACACCTAAAAGGTAATTTATAATGATCAGATCAGGTAAAAATTGTGTCCCTATTATAATTGTGCAAACATTTCTAAGCAATGCAAGGGTGTATATCACAAACAAACAAACACAAATTCACCCAAATTGGGGGAAACAAGTGTAAAACAAATAAAGCTTTAAAGTAAATTGGTTTTGTGTCTAACAATAGCTTATGAAATGATTGTAACATAACATTTGGTTTCATTGTAAAAAATAAAACATAAATGATGAAACATGTTGTACTTTGTGAGTGAGTGTGTGTGTGTGTGTGTGTGTGTGTGTGTGTGTGTGTGTGTGTGTGTGTGTGTGTGTGTGTGTGTGTGTGTGTGTGTGTGTGTGTGTGTGTGTGTGTGTGTGTGTTTTGTACAGTTGAAAGTCCATTGAACATTAATTGTTTGAAAATTACATATACATAATATACAACGTGAAAAAACTGAAGATAATTCTCAATACTATATTTCAGTAATGGCAATCTAATAAAAATAATGCTTTATCATACTTAAGTGACTGAATTACAAACAAACCCAAACATGTATTACCATTAAATTAATGCACACAGTGAGTAAATGCTATAAAAACAATACAAAGATAGTTATGTGTATATTTAGAGTAGGCTACTTATGAAACATAGACTTCATTTGTGATATAATGTCATATATATTTTAATTTTGTGTTGATGTAGGATAGATATGAATACACATTATGCATTACTTGGGCCATTCCAATGTCAGAATATAATTAATTCAACACAGAGACCTGTCTGAAAGTCAAAGGAATGCACTTAATTAATGTTTATAATATATAGTGGAATAATTTCAGCTGATGCTGTAAACTATGATTTAACAGAAAACTGTTGCTTTGAAACTGCATCTGTGTATTCACTTTCTAGGGTTTATGTGTAAATCATGACCTTTCCAATACTAGATTCACTCAAACACTGTAAAAAACTCTCTTTTAAAAAGGTTTAATACAGATTAAATACATGTATTTCATAGCAATCAAAATGTATCAATATGCAAAAAAAACATAATAATAATAATAACTTTAAATAACTCTTTCCATTCCAGTGTACATGACACCATGTTGCTTGTTAATATATATATAATAGCAGTGAAACACACGTTCATCAGTCTGACACAGTGACACTGGAACGGAAAGCCTTCATGAATACATTAATAGTAAAGTCACAGTTGTTTTATTTTTGGCATTGACTCCCGATACAAATGTTTATTGTTGTTCTATTCACTGATGTTTTTTGGGATGTTTTTCTGGATTTGTTGATGACGCTGTTGATCCAGTCGGAATATTTGGGCACGAGGGTGTAAACGCCCGGTTTTCCTGAGCGTCCGCATCCGTCTCCCCAGCTGATGATCCCGTACAGGAAACTCACGCCGTCACACTCGCACGCTAACGGACCGCCCGAGTCACCCTGAACAAATCACACACACACACACACACACTCTGTCAGTGCAAACAATTCAGTTGTTTTAAAGTAATACAGATGTGTATGGAAGCCTGTTTCTGCCACCGAATAAAAAAAAAATGTTGCAATTATTTATTTCACAATTCTTACTTATTTTTTCAGAATTGCAAGATATAAACTATCAATTGTGAGTTATGAAGTCAGAATGGCAGAATATAAACTCAATTTTGATCAAAAATTATTATCTTTAAAAAAAAAAAAATCAGTGGCGGAAACAGGCTTCCATAAGTATGCAAGCATTTACAGATAAAGGATATTCTATATGAATGCATATATTAATACTAATTATATTAATATTATTCTAAAACAATAATAATTGCATTATATATTATTATTATTATTATTATATTGCTGCAGTAATACTGATATTAGACTATTTATTGATACATAAATTCCACCTTATATTATTGTTATTATTATTCCATACTATTATATATATTAAGAAAGTTAATATTACTCTAAAATAAAAAAGTAAAATAATTAAACATAAATGTTGAAATTACATTGACTCATCAACAGATGCAGCCGACACATCTGATCAAAATCATAACATCTGAAATACGTTGAAACTTGGTTAGAGGAATCAGAAATATGAGCAAATATTATTTATTGAATAATAATATTTAATAAAAAAATAGCTATCATAAAAGTTGCTAGGCAATTCAGTCTTAAGTACAAAGACACTGCTCTGATATACCGCATTGAAGTTACATAAACATGATGAGATTTTTGCCAAAAGTATTTGCTCTGGAACAAATAATAGATTAATGAGTTCAATGACTGCCTGTTAGATTAACCCAAAGCTTATTATATCTCATGTGTAACCGCTAAAGAGACATCAGAGCCAGCGGTAAATATCAGAAGATCTGGCCGAGGTGAGGCGCTCTCTCTGCGGGTTCATGAGCGCTGAACGGCCGCAGATGATCTGGAGCTCACATCTCCACAAACATCAACACAAATAGACATTATCTTTATTAACAAACTGCACATTTGAAGTCCAAACAAGTACATTCTACCTAAAATAATTCTTAAAACTACATTCCATGACACAAAACAGTATTAATTGGGCGTTCGCAATGACACTCGCTGTGAGAAATATGGCAATTTCTGCAAGTGGAATGATACAAACGTTGAAACGGCTGTTGAAATGCTGTTGGACTTAATATCAGTGTAATATCAACACTCTTATCAGCCAATCAGAATCAAGAACTATAAATAAATGTTTTATACAGTACATATACAGTGTGTGTGTGTGTGTGTGTGTGTGTGTGTGTGTGTGTGTGTGTGTGTGTCTGTGTGTGTTAATATTAGTCTAACATGTAAAATTAGATGTAAAATGTAAAATATTAGAGTAGTTTTACAATTTACTTAAATTTACATACAATTACTACAAATATGAATATTAGTCTGAAATAGAAAGTAAAATTATTTGACGTATGTCATATAAAATCCAAATCTGCAATCCAGTAAACTTAATAAAATAATAACATGACAAATGGTGTTTTGGTGTTGTTTTGGCGTCTGACCTGACAGGCGTCCACACAGGACTCACGTCCCGCACACAGCATCCCTGACCTGACCTCTGAACCGTAGATGTCTGGAGACGAGCACTGATCAAACGGGATGATCTTCACCACTCCCTCCATCAGGTTAGAGTACGAGTTTGCCTCTAAACACACACACACAAACACGGTCACATTCACAGCCAATATACTGAAATCCATTTCTTCTTCTACAACCGCCAACCTCGGCTCAGACCTCCATACTGGTCTTACTCGAATTGCTGTATATTTTCTAACTGATCGGATGCATGGTTTTCTTAACGAATTATCAAATCTATGAAAAATCCCATAAGTTTTCATTGAGGGGGTCAAAACTTTTGTACAATCAGACTAGTGAAACTGTACAACATCCTAGGACAACATGCTAAAACATGATAGCAACATGCTAAAATGTGTTAAACATTTATAATTTCCAAAATCAGGCAAGCAACATGATCAATCATGCTAGTAATATGCCAATCATGCTACCACCATGCTAGAAATATGCTAACAATGTGCTAATTCATGTAAACATGTTAAATCATGCTAAAACATGTTAGCAACCTAACTAAACCATGCTAGCAACCAGTTAAAACATTAGCAGCAATTTAAAACATGTTAACAACATGACAAAGCATGTTAACAATGTGATAAATCATGCTAGCAACATGCAAAACGTGTTAGAAATGTGTAAAATCATGCTAACAACAGGCTAAACATGTTAACAAAATGTCAAAACATGCAATCAACATGTTAAATCAGGCTAGCAACATGCTAAATTGTGCTAGTAATATACCAATCATGCTACCAACATACTAGAAACATGCTAACAATGTGTTAATTCATGTAAACATGTTGAATCATGCTAAATCATGTTAGCAACTTGCATAAACATTTTAGCAATGCACAAGAACACATCTTCAAACTTCAAGCTTTTCAAAGATATTAAAACTGTCAAGCAAGGCTTTGTCACGCCAACATAAACATTTGTTTACGATCTTTACTTATCTAGTTTAACTTAAACTGAAACAAAACAAAAACTATATATACACACTTAAAAACATAACTAATAAAATGGCAAACAACAAAATGACTAAAATTCAAGTAAAATTCTAATGAAAATATAAAACAAATTGAAATAAATCTATTTGAAAATATGAGTAAAAAACAGTGCTTGAAGTGAAAAAAATAAGTGGTTGTACTCAACCCCACTCACTCACCCACCCATAAATAAATAAATACTTTACAAACTAAAGTACAAAAAAAAATACTTTTACATTTTTTAAATGAAAAATGAACGCATATCATGGTAATTAAATAAATGTGTGCAATTCAATACACATTTATTTGTATAGCGTTTTTCTTTTTTCATGATACACATCTGTTGCAAAGCAGCTTCACAGACAATATTTAGTAGTTTACAGCACTATAAATAAACATTTTGCACAAGTCAGGCTGCGATACCAAACAGGACCAAATAAATTTGAATACCTTGATTTGACCTGACTGATCCATGCAGAATGACTAAACCATTGACTACTGCGTAATCTTAAACACCTTCAGCCAGCATCCAGTTTAAAACACTTACGCTTTAAAGCCAAATAGCTACATACTGAAAATACTAATTTACTGACATCTGCTCATGAGTACTATCTTCTCCGCCATCTGTGATGAAATCGGCCGTGTTTTCTCTGCATTGTGAACTTACTGCTTGAATACATTCGCTTACTGGATCCTTGGACTTTCCGGGAGTTTACGAGTTTATCTGATTGATGTTTTTTTTATTTATAAAGGAATTGTTTTTTGAATTTTTTTTTTTTTTTATTAGTATACTTCTTTTAAACAAAAAATCAGAAATTTTACTTTTAGTCTACTTTTAATGTACTTCTCAGGCGCTAGTACACATCTGTACAGAACTCCCAAAAAAAACACAAGTGAAAAAGAAACCAATGAGTACTACTATGTCTCTATTAGTAATCTAACACGATCTGTGTAACGTTATGGAATAAATTGTTGACCAATGAAGAGGTAAAAATGACTGTCAAGCTTTGGGCTGTTGATCGACTCCATCTATGTTTAGTATGTTACACTACTTCAAAGTGTACTAATAATGCTACTACATGTATTTAATTAGTAAACTATCAGTATACCTGTACGTTCACTTTTTGTATAGTTGCTGTATAAGCAAAAAATGTTGATGTAAACTGGTTGTGTACTCAAAATGTACTACTGTTATACTTAAAAGTATACTTTTTAATACTAGAATGAGGGTGAATTTAGTCCCGAGGAGTACATAGTACACTTACAAGTATACTACTAGTACACTGATATCTGTATACTTACTACATAAAGTATACTTAAAAATATACTTTAACTTACGTGTACTTAATAAAATAAACTTTTTGGTAAGGCTTGCATTCATTCAAGTGATTTGTCGAGATGAGATTGACCCCTCCTGGAAAGTGAGGTTTATATCATGTTAAATCTAATCACTCAGACACTGACGCTTTTACTGTATGCACTGGAAACATGTCAGAAATGCCGTACACTTCAAGCACAGGTAAAAACTCATGCACTCACTCTCATGCATGTGACCCCAGCCTGAGATCTTACAGCAGGAGTGATCGGGAAACGTCATGTGTTTCCCCGGCAGACAGATGGGCCTGATGAAGGGTGTTTTCAGAACACAGCGTCCGTTCACCTTCTTCAGCTTCACTAAAACTGCAAAAACAGCTGCTATTACACACAAGACACACACACACACACACACACACACACACACACACACACACACACACACACACACACACAGACAACCACACACACACACACACACTCTCGCACACACACACACACACACACACACACACACACACAGACAGACAACCACACACACACACACTCTCACACACACACACACACACACACACACTTACTCGCTCCATAGCAACGCTTGGCACAGGTGAGAGACACTCACTGTTTTTATGACTGTTTTATAAGGAACTGAGTGTCATTTTTGTGCTTTTGGAGACAGAAATCTGGGAACAATGCGGTTCAATCAGCACAAGCGCTGGTGCTCAGCATGTTGAAGCGTGTCTGAAACACACCGGCCCACGTCTCCACGTGTGTGTTTTACATACATTTCCTGAGAAGCTTGAAAAGCACATTTTCACATAATGTTTTGTCTTTGTTCAATTGCTGTTGCAGACGCCCACATCTGAACACACATGGGATTTTAATGAATACAAAAGTACAAAACAGGGTCTGAAACTCCTGAAACTATTTACAGTTATAAGAATGAAGACCGATGAATGTTCATTGAAACTTTTATTTGAGCTGTTTAGCTTTATTTTTATTTATTTTTTCATATATTTGCAACCCTGTTACTAAAAGTGTTTTTAAAAGATGAATTAGTGCCATGTTGCAATTTTCAAGCAATAAACAGAAAATTAACTTTGAAATTAAATTGACAGTAATTTGTAAATAAATATTGTAAGTAAATTAACCTGTTAAGATGCAAATAAATAATTTATAGATGTGTGTGTGTGTGTGTGTGTGTGTGTGTGTGTGTGTGTGTGTGTGTGTGTGTGTGTGTGTGTATATATATATATATAGTATCTCACAGAAGTGAGTACACTCCTCACATTTTTGTAAATATTTTATTATATATTTTAACAATATTTATTTATATATTATTTTAATATATTTTAACAGTGACAACACTGAATAAATTATAATTTGCTACAATGTAAAGTAGTGAGTGTACAGCTTGTATAACAGTGTAAATTTGCTGTCCCCTCAAAATAACTCCACACATCCATTAATGTCTAAACCGCTGGCCACAAAAGTGAGTATACCCCTAAGTGAAAATGTCCAAATTGTGCCCAAAGTGTCAATATTTTGTGTGGCCACCATTATTTTCCAGCACTGCCTTAACCCTCTTGAGCATGGAGTTCACCAGAGCTTCAAAGGTTGCCCTGGAGTCCTCTTCCACTCCTCCATGACGACATCACTGAGCTGGTGGATATTAGAGACCTTGCACTCTTCCACCTTCTGTTTGAGGATGCCCCACAGATGCTCAATAGGGTTTAGGTCTGGAGACATGCTTGGCCAGTCATCACCTTTACCCTCAGCTTCTTTAGGAACGCCGTGGTTGTCTTGGAGGTGTGTTTGGGGTCATTATCATGTTGGAATACTGCTCGCGGCACCCAGTCTCCGAAGGGAGGGGATCATGCTCTGCTTCAGACATGTTGGCATTCATGGTTCCCTCAATGAACTGTAGCTCCCCAGTGCCGGCAGCACTCATGCAACCCCAGACCACGACACTCTCCCACCACCATGCTTGACTGTAGGCAAGACACACTTGTCGTTTGTGGGCTTTCTTGTGCTTCATCTTTAGAAGAGGCTTCCTTCTGGGACGACAGCCATGCAGACCAATGGAATGCAATGGAATGCAGTGTGCGGCATATGGTCCGAGCACTGACCGGTTTAGACATTAATGACTAAGTGTTGAGTTATGTTGAGGGGACAGCAAATTTACACTGTTATACTAGCTGTACACTCACTACTTTACATTGTAGCAAAGTGTCATTTCTTCAGTGTTGTCACATAAAAAATATATAATAAAATATTTACATAAATGTGAGGGTGTACTCATTCTGTGAGATACTGTATGTGCACAACTAAAAGTGTAAAGGTTAACTGAAAATAAAATATAATGTATACAATTTTTTCATTCTTATTCAGTCTAAGGTGAAGTTCTAAAATAACTAAAGTAAATACACTAACACTAATTAATAAAATAAATAAATACTGTATTGACATTAAAATACTAAAACTAAAACAAAAAAATGAACAAAAACTACAAGTGTGTGTATGCATGTACATTATATATATTTTTATATAAAAGCCCTGTTTTTGGTTTAAAGCATTACACACAAACCAGTGTTAAGTTTTGCACACATTTTTGATTTAGTCAGTCTATTTCTTGAAAGGAAATTGTTTAGTCACATTTTAGTCATTTGAGACTTTCATAATTTTAGTCTAGTTTTAGTCGACGACAAGTCTTCTTGTACGAGTGGCTATATAATGCGGGTTTTTGCCAAGGCTCCACAGGTTACTTCGACTGAAGCGACGACTGAGTCGTGTAGCCGCAAAGTACTGGCCTAATGGATAGAGCGTTGGACTTGAAACCCGAGGTAACCCAAGGTTGTGCAAATCCCAGCTCTGGCAGGAAGTGTCCACGACTGAGGTGAGACTGAGCCCTTGAGCAGGGCACCGAACCCCCAACTGCTCCCCAGGCGCCGCAATGTCGGCTGCCCACTGCTCCACTTGGATGGGTTAAATGCAGAGAAAACATTTCACTCCTCATTATACTCTGTATAATTGTGTATGTGACAAATAAAGCTAATCTGAGCTTAAAAAATGTACGCAGTACTCGTTCCGTATCTCAGGGAACCAAGTTTACATTAGAAACGAGTACGTTCCCTATCGATACTACACTTCGTACTGCGTCTGTTAAGAGAGAGAGAGCACTTCTATCAGCCCAATTCCACCTATCCCACCTTTAAATTGACAACAAATTGTGACTCCTTGGAAAAAACGGGACGTTTGTCACCCAGTCCCTAACCCTTCGGGAGCTGAGGCCATTGTTTCAGATCGCTAGTTCGTGTTTTGGTAGCCTATCCGTCCCCTCCGGCATGCCGTACTGAGACTAGCTCTACAAACGCCCCTCATTCAATGACAGAGACACACATTTTGAAAGACAAGACAGTTAACTTAGCCTATAAGATGTATTTTGAATATCCGGTAGTCCTCAAATAACATTTTAGTCTCGTCTTGTTAAGGAAGACGCGGCATACATTTCGTCATAGTTTTTATCATAAGATATTAGTTTTAGTTTGTCAACGTCTCGTCTTAGTTACAGAAAAAAGGTTCGTTGATGAAATTTTTTCGTCGTCATTTTCGTCAAATTTACACTGACACACACACACACACACACACACACACACACACACACACACACACACACACACACACACACACACACACACACACACACAGATATGTAGGTTTGTAAGTAATTAATTATGTTAAAGCTTCTGTATTTGGAATCCAGACTCACCAATATCGTTTAAGGTCGGCTCAAACTGGGTGTAATGCGAGTATAAAATATAATCCTGAACAGCAAAGGTCCTGGTGTTGGGACCGGTGTCGTTAAAGGTGTGCTGTCCGAGAACGACCCGAATCTGAGACTTTAATGGACTGGGAGAGAGAGAGAGAGTCACAGTTATACAGCTGTATTGAGTTAGAATGAAGCTGTAACTATAGAAATGCATGAAGTGCACACACAGACACATACTTGCGCAGGAAGCAGTGAGCGGCCGACACGATCCAGCAGGAGGAGACCAGCGTTCCTGCACAAAACTCATCTGCGATGTACAGCGCTGCCATCCAGGGGTGAGCGCCGGGCAATGCAGACGTCCCGCCCAGGATTCGCCCTCGACTGATCCGCTTCTCGTGCCTCTTCCCGCACGCCGGTGTCCTGGCAGGATTGCGGGACGGCCGCAGGGCCACGGCGACCACGGGACTTCTGCGGCCCACTGACAGAAACAACCGAGATTATGTGTGATGCAAATAATCTGACTTTAGTTTACTGAATATTCTATCGCTTAAAATGAATGCACAAAAAGTATAGTACAGTTGTTGTAGCTGTATACAATAACAAAAACTATTAAATATTATTAATGTGTCACTGTTCATTTGCCAATTTTCCTAAAGTAAATGGACCAGGACAGTAAATATTGGTGTTCATTATAGTAGGGCGTTTAAAAGGTCTGGGGACCCTCAGAGGGGTAAGTAAATAAATAAATAAAAAATAGATTAGATCAATATAAATAAAAAAATAATTAAAAAAAAATAATTTAATAACAAATAAACAAGTAAATAATGAGTAAAAACGAGAAATAAATAAGTAAATAAATGAGTGAAAAGTTGTAAGTAATTTAAAATGAGATCAAAATAAATACACAAATAATAATTAAAATACGTAAGTAATGAAAAAAATCATATTAAACAAATAAATAAATGTTTAAAATAAAAAAGTAAAAAGAATAAAGTACTATAATGTAGAGTCTAATTGCCCAAAAAGGGATTTGAGAACCAGCACATTCCTAAGGGGTCATAAAAAAAGGGTAATACATGAGCCATCCGCATCTAACTGGCAGGCCGAGTTCCTGCCCCAAGTCGCCTTATCTCAGGAGACCCCCTAAAAAAATAGGAGACCTTTAAGCAAAACATCTGGATGTTCTTCAAAACAGGACAAAGGAACTCTTTTATCTGGACATGGCCCGGGATGGCCATTCAACGCATAATTCAATAAGGCAGGACTGTTTTATGGTGAAACTTTTGGACTGATCTTTTCCAGATCCCAGGACGTGACCCAATCATAACCCCCAGGACAGCCCCTCTTTCGCTCTGCTTTCGCCCCCTCTGCAGGTCAAAGGAAATAACTTTCCTGTGTGTCTGCCCAGTGCAAAGAAACCACCCCGAACTGGTGGACTTTATGCACAAAGACTTAATTTATTCCATGGCTATTAAAACAATATACTCAAGAGACAATATATATTAAGGTTGTATTTCATGTCATGTATAAGATTGCTGTGTAAGTGGAACCTATGATTTTGCTTAAACCTATGACGTATTACTGTTCCCTGTGAGGTTATAATGTGTTTAGATTCATATAGACAGTCGTGAAAATTATGAATCAGTGATGCGACCGATTTGGTGATATTATAAATGGTAAACGTGATAAAAGTTTAATACCTATGTAAAGTGCTATTTTTCGTCACATGGAAGATTCACTGTGGTACGCCCCAAAAGACATGGGCGGGGCTCCGCCCCACAAGAACAATCTGATTGGAAGAAGTACTGAAATCAGTCTGTTAAAACTGACCACCACAGCTGAAAACGCCCTCTGCTCTCTTCTCTCTTCTCTCTTCTCTCTTCTCTCTTCTCTCTGCTCTCTGCTCTCTTCTCTCTGCTCTCTTCTCTCTTCTCTCTTCTCTCTGCTCTCTGCTCTCTTCTCTCTTCTCTCTTCTCTCTTCTCTCTGCTCTCTTCTCTCTTCTCTCTTCTCTCTTATCTCTGCTCTCTCTTCTCTTTCTCTCTTCTCTCTTCTCTCTGCTCTCTTCTCTCTTCTCTCTGCTCTCTTCTCTCTGCTCTCTTCTCTCTTCTCTCTTATCTCTCTCTCTTCTTCTTCTCTCTTCTCTCTCTCTCTCTGCTCTCTGCTCTCTTCTCTCTTCTCTCTCTTCTCTCTGCTCTCTTCTCTCTTCTCTCTTCTCTCTTCTCTCTTCTCTCTTCTCTCTGCTCTTACTTGCTCACTCACGGACGATCCGGAAGCTGGGCGCGCTGGGCTCTCGCCTTACCATCAGGCTGAAGACACCATCCAAAAGCATTCAACACGTCATCGAATAATAACAACTAGAAACAAACAGCTCAACATCTTCAGCGCTCCAACAGAGAAACTAAGACCGCCGAATCGCAAGAGGGCTTCCCGGTGACGTCACGCTGCAGCGATTTAAGCCATCGGAGATTTCCGGATAACACGAAGGAAAGACGTGGGACGGGAAACAAGATCTTCGGCCTGCTTAACGTAAAGCAAGTATCAAACAAGTCCCTATTCTTACTGAACTGGTGAATTGATCTGTACGCAGAAACAGAGCAGAGTCTCTGTTCGTGATCTTCTTTTAGTTACAGTTATGAGACAAGAAAAGAGTGCTACTTTAACCTTTCTTCTAACGTTACTCGCAAAACTCATAGTATGTGTGAGTGTATGTTATGTTTTGTTTATGTGTTTTTATTAAGTTAGTCCATGTATTGTAGAATAGCAGTTAGCAAATAAACATTGTTTCATTGATATAAATGATGTCTCGTGGATGTGATTTTCAAGTTCAAACTATTTGCCCGGATTACGTTACCTAGCTCAAATCTGCTCAAATCAAAGTAGATTGCTAATTTTGTTTGCTGTTATCGTTGGCCACGAAGCAATGTAAACAAAATTGTTAAAGATAGACTGATGTTAATGGTCGCTGGACGAATTGTTAATAAAGTATAAATCATAAGTTAAAGATTAATATCACTGATCAATGATCATTTAATCAAAGCAATATTGAATCTTTAATAAATGATTCCCTGGAGCTGAAATAATAGCTTCATAGATTTATTACAATAACGAGTAGGAAATCTATAGGAACACTTCTGTGCTTTAGTATTTGTTATTGCTAACACTTGAGTTGAGAAGTTGATTGCATTTACTTGATCAAAAATGCAGTACAAATGTTTTATTTTTTTTACTATTTAAAATAACCGTTTTCTATGTGAATATGTAATATCAGCACCATACTCCAATCTTTACTTTCACTTTTGGTCAATTGAATGCATCTTTGTTGAGTGCAATATATGAATTTTAAGTTCTGAATGCTAACGCCGGCTTCACACTGCAAGCGTAAGCAGGGCGTAAGCAGCACGTATTTTTTTCGGCGCCCATGTTAACGGATGAGAGCGTTCACACAGCACGCAGGGGCGGCGCGGCAGCGCGTAGCAGGAGCAGAGCAGGAGCGGCAGTGCCGCGATCGTTTCGGCGCCGAGTCTATTTTTGCTGCGCCGCTTACGCTCAATTAAAGTGACAGGACATTATTTATGATCGACACTCAAACTAAAAACATATTTAAAGTTTGTAAATGGGATGTAATGTATTTTAAACAGTTAACCATGAAGTTCAACAATTTCGTAGCAAGTTGTAATATATATTGTGTAGTTTATAGGCCTATATGTTGGCATAGAAGCAGATGTCATGCTGACAACAGGCATCATCAACAAACGCACGTGACAGCGCCCGGTGTAGCCAGACGAGGGTCTTCAGAGTACACCTGGAAGATGACCTAATGGACGACACTCGTCTCATCGTAGAAGTGGAAAAACAAAAAGTTATTTATGACCCAAAAAATGTAATGTATAAGGACTTACAAGCCAAAGAAAAGGCATGGGATGCAGTGGATTGATCATTTGATAATACACGAAGTGACAAACGAATAAATACATATTCAAATAGGCTACGTCACATAAATATTACACATGTAGCTACACCAAATAAGTCTATGATGTGGGTGACTTGTTTGAAAGTGTGTTTTTCGTGTGTTTGCTAATATCCCTATTAAAACGTTTACACATAGTGATAATAAAGACATTTACGATGCATGTTGAAGATGTTAGCATGGAGATTGCTTGTAAATCTGCGGTTTATGAGTATGTTTATCAGATATTGCTTCATTATTAAATAAGCGTTCGTCAGCAGGCATTATGAAGAGGTTTGCTAATAAATGTTAAATGTTGAATAAAGATGCAAAATATGTCAACATTGTAGATGTAATCTTTTGACCAAAACTTCAAAGGCATGTCATTCTCCTATAATTAATGTGTGTTTTTTTTTACAAAGGACTAGTCATTTTGCGTTGGCACGTCATTTTTTATGTTTTTTTTTTTTTAAAGACAAAAAGTACAATCTGTCCAATCAGTACAACTTTTTACAATCTGTAAATAAAAATCAATACAAATAAACATAAAGAACAGCAGCTAACAGTATATATGTGCAAAAATCAACTTCTGGTTACAAGTACAAACCTTTAAAATATTGACCATATTCAATATAAACACTATGTATAAAATAACTATAACATTTCTGCTATGGTCAGTTATTGTTTTTTGCTGTTCCGTTGCCTGGGGGCACCCAAAATCTACGTCGTATCCTTCTTCGTAATCTCCGTAGTAACAAATACAGCGCAATTGCCTTTCTTCTATCTACAATACGTACTGCACATAAACACAGATGCACATGTACAGTGTAAATAAAACAAATACAGTAATATAAACTATTCTAATAATAAATCAAGACCAATTGTGTTTAAAATTAGATTCGAATTTGCCCATTCTGTACAGAAGACGCTGTTCAGCCGCGCGCTGCAAACGCTACCGGTGTGAAAGGGCAACGGGCGCGCGCTGCTCCTGCTCTGCATACGCACCGCTTCTGCGCTGCTCACGCCCTGCTTACGCTTGCAGTGTGAAGCCGGCGTAATGTGCACTAGATGTATAAAGAGTGAAGATGTGACGGAGAGAACAGCCTTGAACACGATCATGTGCTGCAGCGTCTCTGAACACCGTTAATAATAAACTCATAATATGTTCATGGCTCATGATGACAAACACTAACGCCGGCTTCACACTGCAAGCGTGAGCAGGGCGTAAGCAGCGCAGAAGCGGTGCGTATGCAGAGCAGGAGCAGCGCGCGCCCATTGCCCTTTCACACCGGTAGCGTTTGCAGCGCGCGGCTGAACAGCGTCTTCTGTACAGAATGGGCAAATTCGAATCTAATTTTAAACACAATTGGTCTTGATTTATTATTAGAATAGTTTATATTACTGTATTTGTTTTATTTACACTGTACATGTGCATCTGTGTTTATGTGCAGTATGTATTGTAGATAGAAAAAGGCGTATTGTAGATAGAAGAAAGGCAATTGCGTAACGTATTTGTTACTACGGAGATTACAAGAAGGATACGACGTAGATTTTGGGTGCCCCCAGGCAAGGGAACAGCAAAAAAACAATAACTGACCATAGAACCAGAAGTGTTATAGTTATTTTATACACATAGTGTTTATATTGAATATGGTCTTAAGCTTTAAAGGTTTGTACTTATGTATTTGTATTGATTGTTATTTACCAGAAGTTGATAAAAAGTTTTGCACATATATACTGATTGGAGCTGCTGTTCTTTAGATGTTTACTTTTTGTCTTTATTGATTTTTAAAATTGTAAAAAGTTGTACTGATTGGAAATTGTACTTTTTGTCTTTAAAAAAAAAAAACATAAAAAATGACGTGCCAACGCAAAATGACTAGTCCTTTGTAAAAAAAAACACACATTAATTATAGGAGAATGACATGCCTTTGAAGTTTTGGTCAAAAGATTACATCTACAATGTTGACATATTTTGCATCTTTATTCAACATTTAACATTTATTAGCAAACCTCTTCATAATGCCTGCTGACGAACGCTTATTTAATAATGAAGCAATATCTGATAAACATACTCATAAACAGCAGATTTACAAGCAATCTCCATGCTAACATCTTCAACATGCATCGTAAATGTCTTTATTAACACTATATGTAAACGTTTTAATAGGGA
>CM049867.1:3183899-3246399 GCA_027474115.1 Schizopygopsis malacanthus
CAAGTCAGTCCACCCAGGAGTTTTGTGCATTGTAACCCTGATAACTTGTATCGGCATAAGAGAGTAAATGGCATGCATTGGCTAACTTTGCCCATCTCATCAATGCACGAACATGACTTAACGAACTGTTAAGCTGCCGCTGGTACTGATGAAGTGGAGAAAGTAACCGCATTTATCAAATGACTGAATTATGATTTTTGCTCAGGTGGATGCTGGAGTCTTATCTATTGGATTGCAACATATATACATGTTGTTAATTAACATTAAACAGTGCGCGTCTAACTAGAGTTAAGCCAGTTGGCGTGGTAGCCAAGGCTCACATAGTCATAGGCCACTATTGTTAAGCCGGTCGGCGTGGTAGCCAAGGCTCATATAGTCGTAGGCCACTATTGTTAAGCTGGTCGGCGTGGTAGCCAAGGCTCACATAGTCATAGGCCACTATTGTTAAGCCGGTCGGCGTGGTAGCCAAGCCTCACATAGTCATAGGCCACTATTGTTAAGCCGGTTTGGCATGGTAGCCAAGGCTCATATAGTCGTAGGCCACTATTGTTAAGCCGGTCGGCGTAGTAGCCAAGGCTCATATAGTCGTAGGCCACTATTGTTAAGCCGGTCGGCGTAGTAGCCAAGGCTCATATAGTCGTAGGCCACTATTGTTAAGCCGGTCGGCGTAGTAGCCAAGGCTCATATAGTCGTAGGCCACTATTGTTAAGCTGGTCGGCGTGGTAGCCAAGGCTCCTATAGTCGTAGGCCACTATTGTTAAGCCGGTTGGCGTGGTAGCCAAGACTCATATAGTCGTAGGCCACTATTGTTAAGCTGGTCGGCGTGGTAGCCAAGGCTCATATAGTCGTAGGCCACTATTGTTAAGCCGGTCGGCGTGGTAGCCAAGGCTCATATAGTCGTAGGCCACTATCGTTAAGCTGGTCGGCATGGTAGCCAAGGCTCACATAGTCGTAGGCCACTATTGTTAAGCAGGTTTGACGTGGAAGCCAAGGCTCACATAGTCGTAGGCCACTATTGTCAAGCAGGTTTGACGTAGTAGCCAAGGCTCACATAGTCATAGGCCACTATTGTTAAGCTGGTCGGCGTGGTAGCCAAGGCTCACATAGTCGTAGGCCACTATTGTTAAGCTGGTCGGCGTGGTAGCCAGGGCTCACATAGTCATAGGCCACTATTGTTAAGCCGGTCGGCGTGGTAGCCAAGCCTCACATAGTCATAGGCCACTATTGTTAAGCTGGTCGGCGTGGTAGCCAAGCCTCACATACTCATAGGCCACTATTGTTAATCCGGTCGGCGTGGTAGCCAAGCCTCACATAGTCATAGGCCACTATTGTTAAGCTGGTCGGCGTGGTAGCCAAGCCTCACATAGTCATAGGCCACTATTGTTAAGCCGGTCGGCGTGGTAGCCAAGCCTCACATAGTCATAGGCCACTATTGTTAAGCCGGTTTGGCATGGTAGCCAAGGCTCATATAGTCGTAGGCCACTATTGTTAAGCCGGTCGGCGTAGTAGCCAAGGCTCATATAGTCGTAGGCCACTATTGTTAAGCTGGTCGGCGTGGTAGCCAAGGCTCCTAAAAGTAGGCCACTATTGTTAAGCCGATCGGCGTGATAGCCAAGGCTCACATTGTTATAGGCCACTATTGTTAAGCCGGTCGGCGTGGTAGCCAAGACTCATATAGTCGTAGGCCACTATTGTTAAGCTGGTCGGCGTGGTAGCCAAGGCTCCTATAGTAGTAGGCCACTATTGTTAAGCTGGTCGGCGTGGTAGCCAAGGCTCCTATAGTCGTAGGCCACTATTGTTAAGCCGGTCGGCGTGGTAGCCAAGACTCATATAGTCGTAGGCCACTATTGTTAAGCTGGTCGGCGTGGTAGCCAAGGCTCCTATAGTAGTAGGCCACTATTGTTAAGCTGGTCGGCGTGGTAGCCAAGGCTCCTATAGTCGTAGGCCACTATTGTTAAGCTGGTCGGCGTGGTAGCCGAGGCTCACATTGTTATAGGCCACTATTGTTAAGCCGGTCGGCGTGGTAGCCAAGGCTCATATAGTCGTAGGCCACTATCGTTAAGCTGGTCGGCATGGTAGCCAACACTCACATAGTCGTAGGCCACTATTGTTAAACAGGTTTGACGTGGAAGCCAAGGCTCATATAGTTGTAGGCCACTATTGTCAAGCAGGTTTGACGTGGTAGCCAAGGCTCACATAGTCGTAGGCCACTATTGTTAAGCTGGTCGGCGTGGTAGCCAAGGCTCACATAGTCGTAGGCCACTATTGTCAAGCAGGTTTGACGTGGTAGCCAAGGCTCACATAGTCGTAGGCCACTATTGTCAAGCAGGTTTGACGTGGTAGCCAAGGCTCACATAGTCGTAGGCCACTATTGTCAAGCAGGTTTGATGTGGTAGCCAAGGCTCACATAGTCGTAGGCCACTATTGTCAAGCAGGTTTGACGTGGTAGCCAAGGCTCACATAGTCGTAGGCCACTATTGTTAAGATGGTCGGCATGGTAGCCAAGGCTCACATAGTCGTAGGCCACTATTGTTAAGATGGTCGGCATGGTAGCCAACACTCACATAGTCGTAGGCCACTATTGTTAAACAGGTTTGACGTGGAAGCCAAGGCTCATATAGTTGTAGGCCACTATTGTCAAGCAGGTTTGACGTGGTAGCCAAGGCTCACATAGTCGTAGGCCACTATTGTTAAGCTGGTCGGCGTGGTAGCCAAGGCTCACATAGTCGTAGGCCACTATTGTCAAGCAGGTTTGACGTGGTAGCCAAGGCTCACATAGTCGTAGGCCACTATTGTCAAGCAGGTTTGACGTGGTAGCCAAGGCTCACATAGTCGTAGGCCACTATTGTCAAGCAGGTTTGATGTGGTAGCCAAGGCTCACATAGTCGTAGGCCACTATTGTCAAGCAGGTTTGACGTGGTAGCCAAGGCTCACATAGTCGTAGGCCACTATTGTTAAGATGGTCGGCATGGTAGCCAAGGCTCACATAGTCGTAGGCCACTATTGTCAAGCAGGTTTGATGTGGTAGCCAAGACTCACATAGTCGTAGGCCACTATTGTTAAGATGGTCGGCATGGTAACCAAGGCTCATATAGTCGTAGGCCGCAGTTTATCCTTATATTCAGCGGCATGCATATATTGGCTTGTATTGTGGTCCGTCTCCCCCTGCTTTGTGGGGCATTATTCATATGTGTTTTCAATGTGATTATTTCATTGTGAAAACCTTCACAGATCACAGGAGATGTGATATTGTTAAAAAAGAGAATTTTCAAAACATAAAAGAGAGTGACACATGAATGGAGACCAACATGTGACGCTGTGCTGCGAACATTAACCCTACATGTGAACAGATCCAACACTACTATCATTAATTCATACAGTTAAGCTATTACCATTACTGCAGGCAGTAATATTTCTATTACTAACCAAAAAATAAACTTCCAGCAGTATTTCTTACATGCTCACAGCAGCATGTTGTGGATGTATTGACAGTATCAGAGTAGCAGATCTATTCCACCAAGACCAAATACAATAACATTATCATGTATATTACCATGCCAACCCCTCTGAGAGTTGTCATGACATAAATACAGTATATTTTATAAATAAATAAATTATATTTTTAATAACGACATCTCTTTTTTTTAACAGAGAAGTGAACTGCGCCGACTCTCGTGAGAAGTAAATCAAACTGATGCTCTCCACGCTCCGTGTGATTGGCTGTTTGCTGTATGTGTTGCACTTTAAGGTGCACAAGCTCCAGAGAAACTCTGAAACTCAGAGTTTGTTGATCTCGCATTGTGCTACAGGCCACAGGTGTCAGGTGTTTACTTACCCATGTAACGTGCACGCTCACAGCTCTCTCCTCCGCTGAGGCACGCGCACAGCTCTACGGAGCGCAGGTAGATCCGTCCCCACGAGTCTCCGATGTCATAGTACTTCAGATGCAGCGGCTCGTAGCACTTCTCTATAAAACAAACCACAGAAGCGAACCCGAGCATCAGAACAAACCCTCCAGACTCTCCCAGCCACCAGTGCTCCACCGATATCAGATGACAGACAACATAAAGGACACAAAACCTTCACAGATCACAGGACATGTGATAGTGTTAAAGAAGAGAGATTTCAAAACATGAAAGAGAGCGACGCATGAATGAGACCAACATGTGATGCTCTGCTACAAAAATGAAGCCTACAAATGTGAACAGATCAACACTACTATCATTCATTACTACTGTTAAACTATTGTCAATACTGCAGGCTATTCTATTCATATTACTAACCAAACAATTACTTAGATTGAACTATAATTCATTATTTCAGAATAAAAAAAATACACAGATAGATGGATGGATGGATAGATTTTTGGGCACTTAATTGCATGTTAATTGCAATTAGATGAAAATGTATTATATTTTAAATTAGTGCTGGTCAACGATTAATCACATCCAAAAAATAAGTTTTTGTTTATATAATATATGCTTGTGTACTATGTATATGTATACAGTATGTATATTTAAAGACACACACATATAGTATATGTTTTGAAAATATTTACATGCATATATTTATATTCATATAATTTATATTTATAAACAAACAATATTTTTCTTAAATATATACATGTGTGTGTATTTATATTTACATAATAAATATGCACAGTACACAGACACATATCTAAAAAACAAATTTGGATGCGATTAATTGTTGACCAGCACTAATGTAAATTGATAATAAATACAATCAGCTGAACTTTAGAGTGTTTTTGACCCACTTAAGTAGGACTCAAGTACATTTTTACAGTATATGTCATTTCATAATTACTTCTATTGTCTTTGAAATATGTTTAAAGTACTGCTGAATGTACTGACATTTATTATAGCCTAACATATACTTAATGTCATTTCTAGTGAAATCAATATAATTTAAATATGTTTACATTTAAATATATTATAAATATGTTTAATTAAATATTATACATAAAAATATTATATTGTGTGATAAGTTATGTATTTAGTACATAACATAAAATTTTGTTATGCAATTTAGAACATTCATAATACATTAACTGTAGTACATTTAAAATATATTAAACGTAATATCATAATTATAAATAGTAAGTGCATTTATTTGTCTCATTTAGCACAGTTGTCGTTGCTAGGAAACACTTGTTTTGTTTACTGCGTGGAGACGTGCTGATATCGCGCTGGTCTCGTTCTGTATCGTATCTTGTCAGTGTCTGCGCTTGCGTGGCCATTTGTTGTGGGAAAAATAAGGAAAGTGTGTCCAGCTGAATTCAGTTAGTATTTTTTTAGATGGATATAAAAAAGCGTAGTTTACCGCGTCAGAAGGCCTCCTCGTGTGCAGACCATCGACTCCACCGAGCAGTGACAGGCAAATTATATAAGTATCGCTTTTTACTTCTCCTCTCTCCTATGACTTGTTTAAGTTTTATAACCATTTCTTACTCTGTGTAAGAAAGTTGTTGTTTGTTAGCGTGTGTGCTTGGCTCGGTGTTATAGTTTAGGGTTACTGATAAACTACTGTCGTCTGATTTGCATGTGTTATCTATTTAAATTTTAGTTAGATTATATCTGGATTTATTATGTCTGTATAGGTCTTTTATTAAGTTTGATTTAATTTGAGTTATTTTAATACTTCAACAAACTAAATGGAAATGTAATCATATATATATATATATATATATATATATATATATATACATACATACATACATACATACATACATACATACATACACATTTATTATATATGTATATGTGGTTGTAGTTGTTTTTTGATGTTTGGCTTAGTGTTATGTTAGAATCATTATTATGCTCATATATCTATTTTGTTCTTTAATATTTTGATTTGTTCTTAGCTTTATTTTTTGTTTTTCATTGAAATGTTCAGGTTTAGAAATTTTGTTGTATGCCTTTGTCATTTTTATTTAATGTCTTTATTTTTAAAATGTGTATGTAGTATTTATAAAGTTTTGGATCCTTTTTAGTTGTTTTAATACTACGATCGATTGCTTCTGTTGTCCTCATTTGTCGCTTTGGATAAAAGCATCTGCTAAATGACTAAATGTAAATATCAAATAACATGCAACAGATAAAATGATAATCAAGTTTTTTTTACATGTGCTTAAGTATGTTAGTCAATACATCAAAATAAGTGCACTTCTTTAAAAAACGACAAAAGTTTATTAAAACAATGATTTAAAGTGCACTTTAAAGAAACTTTTAATCTGACATTATTTACACTTTTTAAAAGTGTACTTGTCATGAGTGTTTCTCTTTAAGTCACTTAAGTGGACTTTTATTTCATTAATATTATATTATCTCCAAGTACAGCTTTTAAAAATACACTTAATATTTGAAGTGCACACCAAAAAATTAATAATTACATTTATCATTGCATTGTGTAAATATGAGCTCTTCACTGTATGTGTGTGTTTGACTCACTCTTCTCACACAGAGCTCCAGTGAATCCATCCGGACAAACACAATCAAATGAGTTCAGATGAGCGGCCGTCGCACAAACACCGCCGTTCAAACACGGGTTCTGCCGACAGAGAGGAAGAAGCCCTGAACAGAAGAAGAGATAAATACAGCAAAACTTGCTTATCATCATGACTGGAGAGCTGATTCATCGTGCACTTCACAAACCCTCACTGAGTCATTGAGTCAGAGAAAATCTCTGTATTACTATCATAAACAAATGCAGTCCCCGATTACTGAACGTCCACATTTAAAAGTGTGTGTAAATACAGTACAGAAGCATTTCTGCCCATTCAAACACACAGAGTACATTCTGGGCCAAGTGTATTACATTCATTTAATAATTAAGTTAAAAAATTCCGAAGTCTCATAAAGGAAACCAAACAAGCCACTAATGACCTTCCAATAAACCAATGCATGACGCCGCTGTTCGTAAGCGTATACACACGCAATGTGTTTGAACCAAAGCACAAACTCTACGTCTGCTGTTATAAACATGGAGGTCTGGTGGAGCGCATCTCACAAACAAAGTGTGTCATTTATACATGAACATAAACAGCTCCCTCTGAAGGTCAAACATCCTGGAAAACCCACACTTTCTGCCATTAATCCATCCACGAGCCAAAAATGTGCTTTTGACCACAGACATGATACTTTTAATGACTTCGCTGGCGATGTAAGGTGAATAATGCAATGATTCAATCATTTTTGACCATTAAGTTTCTTTAGCCGCCACTGTTTAAGTTTAGTTACATTTAAAACTGTATAGTTCATTTCCATGCTGTGTTGTTTTTAAGTAAAATGGTCAAACATTGTTAAAAAATATTTATTTTAGATTTTAATTGATGTAAGTTTCAATTAAAATGAGTTTACGTTGAAGTACTAAGATTACTAAAGCTTTCTAAAAAAAATTACATGTAAATTTAAATAAAAAACATAAAATTTGATATAAATACATTTATTAAAAAGCATAAAACAATACAAGCCCATTCTAAATATGAATAAATACTAGTATGGTATACATTGTAAATAATATATTTCTGCGATTCGATTCATATTATTTAATATATTATTTACTCAAATATATTATCACTCCAATGTAACAATTAATTTGCATCAACACTCATATTAATGGAGATCTCTGCATTTTTAGTATATTAAAATGAATTTAGCGGAATTTAGCATTTGCTTACTTTAGCTTACTTTACATTTGTTGGCAAATATTTATGTATATTACTATTTATTGTTAAAAGCATATTAATAACTTTGCGTTTATTTAGTTCAACTATAACATGTCATGGTTGTTTTTAAACTAGATTATGCTGTGTAAACATTATACACATTTTGAATCTTTAATTGGAAATAAGGACTGTTTGGTTAATCTGAAAGGTAAAAAACACTAGACGAGATGTCTAATGCACACTCTAACGTTACAGAAGAACGTACACTGACTTAATAGTTTTAATAGAATGACAGGACAGTCTCTTACCATTAAAGAGTCGTGCTTGTGAACTGCAGAATCCCCACTTCTGGTCGCGGTCGAAGTTATGTGTGAGAGAGCACCTACAACACAAGACAACCACAACACAATGAGCCTGACACACGACTAAAACAAGGGCCACACACAACAAAGTGAACGGACTGCACACCGTTCCCTTATACTTGACCAACACAAACACCAACACAACTATAAAAGCAGATATGACTATCATAAATACCAGTTCAGAGGCAATGAGTGAAACACAAAACTATTTACCAGCTTATGAAACAGAGGTGTTGTGTTGTAATTCTATGTTATGTGCACTTCATATCTTACAAATATGTTTAAAAAACTATTGCAGATGATATAATATTAATGAAATAAAAGGCCACTTAAGTGACTTAAAGAGAAGCACTTTCAAGACTGTTTGAACTCAATTAAGTATACTTTTAAACCGTGACCGTTGTAACAATGTCAAATTAACTGTTTCATTAAAGTACATTTTAAATCATTATTTCAATAATCTTTTGTCGTGTGTTAAAGTAGTACACTTACTTTGATGTGCTGACTAACATACTAAAGCACATGTAAATAACTGGATTATCATTTTAACTGTAATATTATATAATACTGCATTTAATATATTTAAAAATTACTGAAAAGCTAATTGAAGGCATATTTTTTTTAAATGCATGACATGCTGTTTCCTACAAGTTTAATAAAAATGACATTAAAGTTTATTTTAGTTCAGCCATATAGAAGTAATTGTGCAATTACTTATAAATATGTACTTAAGTCCTACTTAAGTTGATTAAAAAACACTCTAAAGTTCAGCTAAATGCATTTAATATAAATGTATAACTATTATACATTTCCATTAACAGCAATTAATCATTGGCAAAGACCCGCCCACCCTTAGTTACTGTTGCTATCTCTGACAAACAACGCGCCTCACACACTACATACACATCATGTTCTTCACACGCAGAGAAACATAAATCGAGAGCAAATAGGAAACGGACAATGTGCCGACACACAACAAGACAACAAACACGGTGCTGTATCAGGACTCTCAGCTTTCACATTTGTTATCATAAAAAAAAAAATTAATCAATAAATATCGTTTTGTGTCTCTTTAATTTTCAGTCCAAGCAGCACAGGTGAACCCATCATCTTTTCATATGTACTTAAAACATAAATAAACATCAGGACGTATTTTACTTCAACCGCAGAATCCTGTTTTTCAAGTCTAAGTCCACCAAAGTGAATCTGCTCTCCTGGTTTGAGGTCAATGCTAGAAGAGATACAGCTGTGACTACTGGGCATGTGCACATCAATTTAGGTTTTGTCACACTGTACAACAATAATTACTGTTTTTGCATTATTGTTTAGGGTTGGGGTGGATGTAGATGTTAATAAAACTCAATCTAATCCACTTCTTCTGAACGCGAAAGACTCGCCCGACTGGAACGGTGCTTTACGTCACTGGTCTCTGGTGTTTCTAGTCACATTTTATTTCCCAACCTGACAATATAACGTCAAACCTATAAAAAATGGTTTACCATAGTTTCATCACTTCAGAGTGTCGCAATGCCTGCCTTTGTGCAGTAAAGGACCTGTCTTAGTGTAGTGAGTGGGAAGATGACATGAAACGACACGATTAGCTGCACTGAAAACAGATGTGCATCAACAGCTCCCGATCGGGGTGAACTTCACGGGATTTTGTCCACAGAATGATAAGAGCACACATTATTTTAACTTCAGTGCCGCAAACCATGGATGCAGCGCCGGACATGACAGATTTTCTGGTATGCAAAGCAAGTACTTCCTTTGCTTATTACCGTTACCGTGGCAGCCAACCCTGTGCACATTTTTATATTTAGTTATGTTGAAAAAGTTTCAATTCAGTCCATCTTGTTTTACCCTGTTTTAACATGGATTTCCATTGAGACCGGCTATAGCTGTCAGACAAGATGGCGGATAGCAACGGTGGCAAATAATATCTCGATTGGCCTGTCAATCAAGCTCCCAGCGAACCGTCAGTTGACATGCAATTAAGAGTCTGGAAACATTGCATTCAGTTAATAACTAAAAAAGTTTATTTTAAAGTATGCTCTTTTTTCACAACAGAACCACTGTTAAGGTCAAAAACAAGCAGAAAGCACAATATAAATACTCCATACAACATACATTATATCTGCTATAGACGGTTTCAACGGCAACAACATAAACAAACATTACTGCTTCTTCTGGTAGACATCCAAACAAAATCAATAACAACAGCTAAGTCCCTCTGGAGTGGATTATTTTTTTATAACAAGCTAAATATGTTTGCTTCCTAAATCAGACGGACTGAGATGCAGCGATAACTACTTGGACGGACTTATTAAAAATGCAAATTCACTCTCTGCCCGCAGGAGACGCTTAAAAGCGGGAGAAATAACGTTAATGTTAGAGGCTTGCGCTCGTAACGGCTGTAAACTGAGCTTACTAACCCTGCTTTATCAGACATATAACATGCAAGATGAAATTAAAATGACATCAAGACAGTGTTTCTTCAGAAATACAGTGATATAAGAACACCCGTGCCTCGTTTTGAATTTTAAACGTTCATTACGTGCTCATGTTCACGCCACAAATAAATGTATGCATGTGAAACACATCCCATAGCACAACAACCTGAGCCCAGCTTCATTACTCGTCACTTTAACTGTGTTTGTAGCCGGCGCCACTAACAGCCCGATATACAAACACAGACCGGAAGTTAACTTCGGTCCGGGCGCGTGCGCACGATCAAACCGTCTATATTCCAGATCTTCTGAAGCCAAACAAACCTTTGTGTGATCAAGCAGAGCGAACGAAATATAAGTGAATGATTCACTATTTGAATCAGACAATTCAGTTGATTCTATTCAAGAATCAGACTAATCAGCTTCACTCTTGCAATGGCTTTCAATGCAAGAGAAAATTCTCAGTGATTTGGACACGAATGGTATTTTTGGAACGACTTTTTTTGGGGGGGTGGGGGGCTTGACAGGTGATAAATGAAAGAGAGCTGCGTGATGACTATTTTGCATTCCAACAGAAAGAAACTATTGCACAAGGTTTTGGGATAATATGAAAACAAACTGAGAACTGCCATGTCACAACCACAAGTAAACCCTGCTCCATATTTCTGGAGTGAATCCTCAGTGAAGAGTTGCTCCATATGGAGATGTGCACACACTTGTTGAGCTGCAGTGATGTGACTGTAATAACGCACCACCTCTTTCATCTCTCGTCACGGCCCTGATCTCTCAGCCTGATAGCACTCACTCACTCTCAGTGTTTAGAAGTGTTTGTGTAGTCATCTGCTCCACTCGCTGACGTATGGCAGAGGAACCTAAAGAGCTGAGCAGATGATGACGAATGAGTAGTGCTAGAGTCGACGGTTAAGTCTGGGCTGGGTAAAGGTTACTCAAGCTCTTTGATTAGGCTTGCATCAGAATCAGGGCTGGGTTCGGACTTTAGCTTGGTGTTTCAGGGATGTAGGTTTGCGTTAGTAAGAAACTGGTTTAAGATGGGTGATCATCAAAGCCCAGCGGTTTAAATCAGATTTGGTCAAATCTTTAAAATGGACCGTTTAAAGATGCCGAAAGCAAATTAGATCATGTATCAGTGCTATTTTTAACATTACAGTTTTTACTAGTATTACTTTGGATTCATTAGTTTTACTTTTTTGTCTTTATTGATTTATTTATAGTTTATTATATATATATATATATATTTTTTTTTTTTTTTTTTTTAGGCAAAAAGGTGAAATCAATTTTGCATTTTCTTTTCTTTAATGTAATATAGCTGATTCGGTCTTGTTTTGAACTAGTATGTGTTGCTCAAACACATTAAACTGACCCCATCAGAAAAGTAGATTTAAGATTGATTCAAGGAACAAAATGCACTAAAACTTTAAAGCTGTTAACTAATACATTGGTATATGTTGTGTATTTACACATTTATATTTAGCGCTTCAACCATTACCGTTCTAAAGTATACAAAGTTAAGCTATTAAGCCTTTATTTCCAGTAGTAAAATATTTTCTCTGGCTTTAGTATATTTATGTGGGTTTAGCTGGACAGATTTGGGCTGGTCAGAATCTAGGTTTGTCTGACTAAAGAGCTGGTTTGAACTGGTTAAGGTTAACTTTTAGCTACCCAAGACGCAGATTTTAACTAATCCCAAACTAGATCCTCATGCAGAATGTCTACCGACCTATGACTGAGCTTGGTTATAAACAGATTGCTTTTTCTCTGCTGATGTATTGGCTAGTTGAACAGATAAACATGGATCTGAGAGTAAATGCTATTATCGCTACTTGAAAACATCAAATTAGCCAAACTATTTAATAAACAAACACATTGTACGCATGCAGATTCTTCGCGAGTCTGGTTGTGATTTGCTGCAGCTTTGGCCTTTGAGACCTGAGACTGGGTTTGATGGTCAGCGGTTTAAGGGTTATTTATCTGCGATTACTGAAAAATAACAGTTGAGGGAAAGCGACACTGAACATGTGCATACTGCAGGTGTGTGTTAGCACTTACCAGGCCCTGCGAGAGTTCATAGAGATACACTGGTGATAAATCACCCCGCCAAAGCGAAAAGGAAACTTGCACTCTTTGCCATCTGTTGTGAGAACTAAAACACACACACATCTAATAAACCAAGAGTTATTAGAAACAGAAACTCTCTAAAGGCAATTGGAGAACAGTTCATACCTTTCAGGGTTACAGTGTTGGACTTTCCGGAAAGTAGTATTTCAAAACCAGGTGGCTGCTTGCGCTTTAATGAAAAAAAAAAAAAAAGAGAGAGAGAGATAGAGAGAGAGAGATACTTTGACTTTAAACACACTTTAATACCGAAAACACAAAGTTTTCCACAGAAGAAGCATAGAGGTCATTAAGTATCATATTACAATATTACAGAAAAGACACAAAAAAATGAAAAATTAAATAAAAAATTAAATACAAAAACTTCTAAAATAAATATTTCAAATTTTCATTACAGTCCAGAGAGAGAGAGAGAGAGAGAGAGAGAGAGAGAGAGAGAGAGAGAGAGAGAGAGAGAGAGAGAGAGATTATGCCCAGATGTACACCAAATTACCTGCATTCAGCAAACATTATACGGGACACTCACCAATCCAGCACACTGCAAACGGGGCAATAAAATAAGACATATGAGAAGAAGAAGAAGAAACTCTCGACGAGTCAGAACTGGAGAAAACACAGGCATTTCTGTACGAGCTCTGCTCCCTCTGCGTGCCAGCTCCTTGGAAAAGTTTCACCGGGACTCAAAGCAGATGAAGTCCGTCCCAAACGCGAGTATCATGTGTGGGATTCCTCCATTATATCCCGGGGCGATGGATGCGTGGAGGCGCACCGCGGGAAGAGTCTCTTGAAGGGAGTTCCCACGAGAAAAGCCTGTGATCATCACACCTGGTGCAGTGGCCAGACCCAGCCCAGCGCGAGCCTGTGATGTAATCCCGGTCCGCAGGCTTTGATCGAGGGCTGGTTGTCAGTGACAACGGAATCCGCCCCCAGTGATGCTGCATGCGCACTTTCATCGCGCCGACAGAGAGAGAGAGAGAGACTCTGGGAAGCTGGTGTAGGTTGACGCGCGTCACGTTCAGATCAGGAATGCAGTTAATCATTCATAGACCGAAACTCCCGCAGAGTGAAAGCAGCAGATTCCTCGCCTCCATAAATGCGTGCATATCGATGGAAGTATGTCAATAAGAGCCATGGATACGCTGCATTATAATAATACATTTTAGCTCATCAGAACGAGCTGAAATATATATTTAACAACAACAATCAAATATTTAGAGTAATAAGAGTAGAATTACTCACATAGCTTTCCACATCAGAACGACCTAAAATATGCAGAGATTGTTATTGTTGTTGTTATCATCATCATTGTTATTAGGCTATAGTTGTTTTTATTATTATTATTAAAATATATTTGGTATCATGCATAAGCTAAATAAGACTTACTAGTGAAGCTTAATTCCCACATCAACATGTGCCAAAAAACGTTATATATATATATACATATATGTGTGTGTGTGTGTGTGTGTGTGTGTGTGTGTGTGTGTGTGTATATACATATTATTATTAATTTGACATGTTCAGTATGTTTTGTCATAGTTTTCTTTGTGTTTTCAGTTGGCCTATTCCCCTGTGACCTTTTCCTGAGTTTCCTGATTACCATTTTTTTCACCTGTGGCTTGTTAATTTACTCATTAATCCTTTTATTCGTTTAGTTCTTATAGCCCTGCCTTTCCTCTGTTTCTTTGTCCTGTCTACGTTGTGTAAAGCCCTAAACACACTGCACAATTTTTGGCTGTCCCAGATGAAATATTGGCATCGTGAAACAGTCGTGGTAAATCAGAAATTGCAGCGATTGCTTCACAATGCCAGTCTTTCGTCCGGGACAGACAAAAATCGTGCAGTGTGTTATGGGCTTAAAGAGGTTGTGTTCTATTAATTTTCAGTGTGGATTTATTAAAGACTCTCTTCATTTGACTATCTTCCTCCTTTGAGCTTCTTCCCCCGGCGATCCGTGACAATTGTTAAATATTCTTTATTTAAGCTGTTGAGTTTCTTCTCATGCCTCACGTGAGTGGTCCATGTCTCACTACTATAGAGGAGTGTGCTGAGCACACAGGCCTTGTAGACGCACAGCTTGGTCTTCACTGTAAGGTTGTTGTTGCTCCAGACCCTTTGGTTCAGTCTGGCCATGACCGCTACTGCCTTGGCGATTCTGCCATTTATCTCCACATCTATGGAAAGAGAGCTGGAGATAGTAGACCCGAGGTAGGTGAAGTTCTCAACAACTTTCAGGTTGTACCCATCAATGGCGACGGTTGGAGGGGAGCCTTTTTCCTGGGCCATGATGTTGGTTTTTTCCAGGCTGATAGTCAGTCCAAACTCCTTGCAGGCGTAGGAGAAGCGACTGACAAGCTGCTGCAGGCCATCTTCAGTGTGGGATGTCAAGGCTACGTCATTGGCAAAGAGCATCTCACGGATTAGTACCTCTGTGACTTTAGTCTTGGCGCGGAGACGAGCAATGTTGAACAGCTTGCCGCCAGTTCTAGTGTGGATATAAACTCCCTCGTGGCAGTCCTTGAAGGCGTACTGGAGGAGCATGGAGAAGAAGATGCCGAAGAGCGTCGGCGCGAGGACACAACCTTGTTTGACTTCGCTACTGACGAGGAAGGACTCAGATGTTGTGCCGTTGAAACAAACCGTGCTGCGCATGTTAACATGAAACGAGGTGACCACAGCCAGTAGTTGTGGGGGGCAGCCAATCTTTTGCAGAAGCCTGAATAGACCGCTTCTGCTAACCAGATCGAACGCCTCCGTAAGGTCAATGAAAGCAATGTAGAGTGGCATCTGCTCCTCTCGACACTTCTCCTGCAGCTGGCGTAATGAGAAGATCATGTCTGCAGTTGACCGGCCGGCTCTGAAGCCACACTGGGACTCTGGGTAGATGTGGGAGGCTAGAATCTGCAGGCCCAACAGGATGACACGGGCAAATGCCTTGCCAACAATATTGAGGAGGGAAATGCCCCGATAGTTGTTGCAATCGCTGCGATCTCCTTTGTTTTTGTACACAGTGACGATGTTAGCATCACGCATATCCTGGGGGATGTAACCCTGATCCCAGCATAGGCAAAGGAGTTTGTGCAGGGGCTGAAGCAGCGCCGGTTTGTCATTTTTCAAGGCTTCTGGAGGGATGCCGTCGCTCCCGGGGGCCTTCCCACAAGCGAGGCAGTCAATGGCTTTACTGAGCTCTTCCAGGGTAGGTGGAATGTCCAGCTCTTCCTTGACTGGTAGATCTGGGATGGCATCCGTGACGGTATCAGTGACAATATTATGAGTTGCATACAGTTCAAGATAGTGCTCAACCCAGCGCTGCAACTGCTCCTCTTGATCTATGATGACTTTGCCTGTCCTGGACTTAAGTGGGGCAATCTTGATGGTTTTGTGGCCTAACGCCCTCTTTATGCCTTCGTACATGCCCCTTACGTCTCCAGTATTTGTCGTCTCCAGTGTTTGTCACGCAGAGGCCATGTAAGCAACACATCTCCAGCAGACGTTGACCGTTCTCATTGATCTTACCCCTACCATGAAGATCTAGGCAGGTAGGCCAGGATTCATGGTCGGCTCCCACTCTAGCATTGAAGTCACCAAGCAGGTAGAGTCCTTCAGTGCTGGGGATTCTGGATATTGTTTCATCCAGTGCCTCGTAGAACTGGTCTTTCTCCTCTGAGGTGGAGCAGAGAGTTGGAGCATACACGCTGATGATATTTGCTGGGCCAGAGGATGTTGACAGGCGGAGTGAAAGTATCCTCTCCGTTCCTGATGATGGAGGTTCAATGAAGGTGACGAGCGTGTTCTTGACAGTGAAGCCGACACCGTGCTGCCTTGGTTCATCTGAAGACTTCCCTTGCCAAAAGAAGGTGTAGCTTGCTTCCCTGATGTTACCATTGTCGGCCAGTTGGGTCTCCTGTAGGCAGGCAACGTCGACGTTCAGTCGAGAGAGTTCCCTATCAATTACGGCAGTCTTGTGTGCATTGTCAACCTGCTGCAGATCAGCAGTAAATCCAGGACACAAGGTCCTGACGTTCCAGCTTGCAAAACGAAGAGCTGGGGTCTTCTTTCTTAGAGTATTTTTTCCTGGTGCAGAAGATGTGGCCCGCTTGTTGAGATAACTCTCTAAGCTCCACGCACCCAGTGAAGCAGGCAGGCCATGGCGGGACAGCACCTTACTGGCTTTGGGCTGCCCAGCTTGGGCGAGCGGTAGCTGTCCAATGAGATACAATGATCTCTCCCACCGTCGGAAGTGGCCCCTGGCACTCGTTTCCTACGCCAATCAGATGAGTTTATCACCGGTAACTGCCACTTCCCGTGTTATGTCGACACCTTGCGGCATCGCTGGAGTGTCCTCTCCAGTAGAGCCACAAGGCCTGGGCAGGATAATATGGAGAATCAGCTGTTGCCCATGCAGCAGATTCCCCCATCTCCACGCAGCTGGTGTATCCAAGGGAAGGACAGAAGTCGATACAGCTAGGCACCAGGAGCGTCGCAGGAGTTGCCAGAATGACATTGAGTAAAATGTAAGACTGCCTTAGGGACTCCGTCTCCTGATTTTATTTCGGGGTTGACTCCCCTAGCCTTTCCCATGGATGGGTATAGCCGCAAGGCAGCGGAGGTTTGAATTCAGAGTTTACCTTCTCCTAGATGAGCGGCCATCCAAGGCTAACGAGTTCCATCGGCCCAAAATATTTTTTATAATGCCTATATAAAAGTAGAAACACTCACTTTTCATAATTTCCACTAAGCTTTCCATATTAAAATTTGTAAAAACATAGTTGTTGTTGTTGTTGTTGATAATAATAATAATGATGATAATGATAATAATTTGTATAATGTGTGAGCTTAATAAGAGTAGAATAATTTTTTGCAGTTAAAACTTATTCAATTCAAGATTATTTGTATAGCGCTTTTTCACGTTATAATCGTTACAAAGCAGCTTTACAGGAAATTAAACTTAATATATTTAAGTTATAGCAAAATGTGGTTCATTCTGTACTGTCTGAGGGTTGGCTTCCTCTGGGGTACTGTTTTTTTGTCCAATATGTAATATATCTGTCTTATCTGAATTTAATAGGATAAACTTATTGATCATACAATCTTTTACATTTTCAACACACTCTGTTATCTTAGGTACTTTAGAAGTTTAATCTGGTTTTGTTGAGATATATAGTTGAGTATCATCAGCATAATATTGGAAACTAATCCCGTATTTTCTAATAATATTACCAAGGGACAACATGTATATTGAAAATAGCAAAGGACCTAGGACAGATCCTTGTGGTACTCCATACTTTACTGGTGATAATTGAGATGCTTCCCCGTTTAAATAAACAAAGTGGTAGCGATCGGACAGGTAGGATCTAAACCATCTTAAAGCCTGCCCTTGAATACCTGTATTGTTTTGTAATCGATCTATCAGTATATCATGATCTATAGTGTCGAACGCAGAACTAAGATCAAGTAAAACTAGCAACGAGATGCAGCCTTGGTCTGACGCAAGAAGCAAGTCATTTGTAATTTTAACAAGTGCAGTTTCTGTGCTATTGTGGGGCCTAAAACCTGACTAAAAATCTTCATAGACATAATTTTGTTATGTGCACAATTGAGCAGACACAACTTTTTCAAAAATGTTAGACATATACAGAATATTTGAAATGTGCCTGTAATTTTCCAGTTCACAAGGATTTAGTTGTGGTTTCTTAATAAGAGGCTTCATAACCATCAGCTTGAATGGTTTTGGGACGTAACCTAAAGATAACGAGGAGTTAATAATATTGAGAAGTGGTTCTTCTGCTACAGGTAACGACTCTTTCAGTAATTTAGTGGGTACAGGATCTAATAAACATGTTGTTGGTTCAGATGCAGTGATAAGTTCATTTAGCTCATCCTGTCCTTTAGTTGTAAAAGCACTGCAGTTTTTCTATGGGTGTGATGATTGCAGTTGAAGTACAAGACACCGTATAATCTACGTAGAATCTACATTTGTTATTGTATTTCTGATGTTATCTATTTTATCAGTGAAGAAATTCATGAAGTCAAAACTATTAAACTGTGATAAAACTTATATTAACAAGAAATATAGCCACTAGCTATACTAAAAATACTTAAAAAAATAAAAATTAAATAACAGCCATCGTTTACTTTTTGTCAGATTACTAAAATCTTAGTAAAAAGTGTGAATGATATATTATGTTCTTCAGCAGGGACCCCACACTGACCACCCCCCCCCCCCCCCCCCCCCTGTTTTCCTTCTTTGCAGACACACTCTCTCTTGTGACAGGAATAGATGAAGGATAAGCAGTCAGTGACGGTCAGGTGAAGATCGTCCCAGGTTACGTATGTAACCCTGGTTCCCCGAGGGAACGAGACGCTGCGTCGAAACGCTAGGGGAACGCCATCAGCGTTGTCCAGCTCTGAATCATATGTGTAATCAGTCAAAATTGACGGCCAGACGTCAGGTGCGGTGACGTCACGACCAGGATGCTTAAAAGCACGTGATGTGCAGCCGGCGCCAGCTTCCAGGAATGAAGCATAGCTCTAGTAGGGATGCCGGAAGTATGGCCCTGCGACGCAGCGTCTCGTTCCCTCGGGGAACCAGGGTTACATACGTAACCTGGGACGTTCCCCTCCGGGAACATCGAGCTGCGTCGAAACGCTAGGGGAATGAGATATCCACGCCGCCATACTTGCAAATCCCTGCTTAGTGTGTGGAGTGCACAGCTATGGCAAGGGAAAAGACAAGCCAGGGGTGGCTCGCAGAGCCAGGTCGTAGAACCTGGAAAGTTAGGGGCGTAGCCCACCCACCAGCGTCACAGATGTCCTGCACAGGTACACCTGCCAGAAGGCCTTGGAGGCCGCCATACCTTAAGTAGAGTGAGCCTTGATTCCCAAAGGCGAGGGGAGATCAGAGGACTCGAGGTCATAGGAGAGCATCCAGATCCACTACTTAGCATAAGCACCCTGGCCTCCACCGGAGGAAACGTAAAAGAGAGTTTGCCTATTGAAAGGCCACCAAGAGGGGCGTGGTAGGTGCTATAGCCGCCACGTAGACCTTCAGGGTGGAGTGGGCTAACTCTGCGGAGAAACAGGCCTGCGAGAGCTCCAGCACTGTCCCAACAGGCAGTTAACTGGATCAAGCTGGCGGTCTCCGCACCCGGAGTCTCAACTTCAGGGCGTACAGTTTCCTTATTGAGGGAGCTCTAGATTGGAGGATGGTCTCAGCAACCTCAGTTGAGAGACCAGAGGCTATGAGTTGTGCCCCCTCGGGAGCCACACCCATAGTTTCCACAACTCCGAGCGGGGGTGAAAGATCATGCCCGCTGCCAGTGAGAGGATATCCCTCCTGACGGGAATCCCCCATGGAGAGCCGTCGAGGAGAGAAATCGGGTCAGAGACTATACTCGGCCCGGCCAGAACAGGGTTTTTCAATAGAAGGACCCCGTCCATGCGCACTCTCTCTAGAACTCCCAGGAGCTGAGCGATCGGGGGAGGCGTACAGACGAAGCCTCAGCTACGATTGTACCATAGCATCCAGCCCCTTAGCGGAGCTGGATGCCTGCCTCGACAGGATGGCTGCTCCTATCCTTTACGAAGGGAAGAACCCGATATTAATACGCTTTGCCCCCAAAGCACATTTCAGGAACTTCCTGTGATGGGGAAGGAGTATGCATCTTTAGATCGCTCGTGACCACCAGTCCTCGGATCTGGTGAGAGAACGTGCTCGAAGAGAGCTTTCTGAACTTCAGTCGTGTGACTGAGCGGTTCAGTTAGCTTAGATCTAAGACGGACACAACCCCTTTCCCCGGAACAATGAAGTACGGCTGTAGAACCTGGACTCTTTGTCTAGAGCAGGGACCACCTCGATGGTCTCCTCCCTCAGGAGAGTGCCCACTTCTTGTTCCATTACCAGAGCCTGCTCGCCCGTAGAAAGGCTGCGGCAGAGCGCCACATAGCCTTGTTCTACAGTGTGCGTGACCCATCGAGACACATTTGGCAGCAGTTCCACGCTGCCGAATAGTCTACTAAGGGAACCAGTCTCTCGAGACTGGTCTCTGCTGTACTTAGAGCGGCTAGCTCGGTGCCCTGGAATGGAGGACCGGCAGGGGACGGCCGATCTAGCTGCTCTAGAGACCCCCGCAGGGGTGGCGAGCCTCCCAGCTCCGCTACATTTCTGGGCGGAAGAGACTGAGAGAAACGCTCGCTGGAGACCGCTGCGCCCTGGAACACGGCAGGGTTAGCAGACTGATCTCCTGAGGGCACTGAGGAGAGACGGGCACCGTGTAATGCGGTGTAAACCGCTCTTCCCCAGAGGGGCCTGCCCTCATAAGTCCTGGGATGTAGCATCAGGACTGCCTTAGAAGTCTCCTATTGGAAACGACGGTCCTCAGACCCGCGTCATCTCTAGGAAGACTAAGGAACCAGAGTCTGCTCAGGCAGGACCCAATAAGACACGCTTGGCAAGGGCTCCCACACCGCCAGATGACTTACTAAGGAAACCAGTCTCTTGAGACTGGCCTCTGGTGTACTTAGAGCGGCTAGCTCGGTGCCCTGGAACGGAGGACCGGCAGGGGACGGCCGATCTAGCTGCTCTAGAGACCCCCGAAGGGGTGGCGAGCCTCCCAGCTCCGCTACATTTCTGGGCGGAAGAGACTGAGAGAAACGCTCGCTGGAGACCGCTGCGCCCTGGAACACGGCAGGGTTAGCAGACTGATCTCCTGAGGGCACTGAGGAGAGACGGGCACCGTGTAATGCGGTGTAAACCGCTCTTCCCCAGGGGGGCCTGCCCTCATAAGTCCTGGAATGTAGCATCAGGACTGCCTTAGAAGTCTCCTAAGGGAACGACGGTCCTCAGACCCGTGTACTTAGAGCGGCTAGCTCGGTGCCCTGGAATGGAGGACCGGCAGGGGACGGCCGATCTAGCTGCTCTAGAGACCCCCGAAGGGGTGGCGAGCTTCCCAGCTCCGCTACATTTCTGGGCGGAAGAGACTGAGAGAAACGCTCGCTGGAGACCGCTGCGCCCTGGACACTGGCAGGGTTAGCAGACTGATCTCCTGAGGGCACTGAGGAGAGACGGGCACCGTGTAATGCGGTGTACACCGCTCTTCCCCAGAGGGCTTGCCCTCACCAGTCCTGGGCCTTGGCATCAGGACTGCCTCAGAAGCCTTCTAATGGAAATGACGGTCCTCAGACCCACGTCATCTCTAAGGCCTCAGACTAGGAACCAGAGTCTGCTCAGGCAGATCCCAATGAGACACGCTTGGCAGGGGCTCCCAAGCCGCCGGGTGGCCTACTAAGGGAACCAGTCTCTCGAGACTGGCCTCTGGTGTACTTAGAGCGGCTAGCACGGTGCCCTGGAACGGAGGCCGGCAGGGGACGGCCGATCTAGCTGCTCTAGAGACCCCCGAAGGGGTGGCGGGCCTCCCAGCTCCGCTACATTTCTGGGCGGAAGAGACTGAGAGAACGCTCGCTGGAGACCGCTGCGCCCTGGAACACTGGCAGGGTTAGCAGACTGATCTCCTGAGGGCACTGAGGAGAGACGGGCACCGTGTAATGCGGTGTACACCGCTCTTCCCCAGAGGGGCCGGCCCTCAAGGCCCTGCATCAGGGCGTTCTGGCCGAAGACTATCGATCCGCAGATCCGTCTTCGGCCCGGGCGCGTCACTCTGACTCCGATTCTGGCGAGTACGAGAAGTGACATTCCCCGAATAAGGAGCTGGAACACAATTGGGGCTGCTCCGCCCAGCAGCCCAAGCTGACCACCTCAACCTCCTTGGAGGAAGAGAGGTAAACATTGTGCTCTCACTTGAGAAGCATCCCAAGAGGCTCTTGTATGTCATATACAATTGTATATATTTCTCTACAATATATATATATATATATATATGTATAAATATATATCTAACTTTCATAGTCGGATAAAATGCATAGTTAATTATTCAAAATTAAATGCAATCAAACACCCAGACAAGTAAATAATGCGCGCGTTGCAAATAAATCTTCTTGGAGAGAAACTGCTGCAGATTAGCGCACTCTCACTCAAGGGGGAAGAACTACAGCTTAGGCTTCCGCCCCGGGAGAGCGCTAGACCTGGGGAATACAGGTGGAAATAAGGCGAACCCGTCTCCAACCCGTCCGCCAGATCTATGTGCGATCCCCGTGATCTCACTCGCCGCGGTGCCTCAGCAGCAGCGGGAGCGCGAGATTCATAGGCTCCTCGGAGCGTGCCCGGCGGGAGCACAATGCATTGCAGCGGACGCTGGATCTGATGGGAAAAGAAGATAGGGGATCACCCGTCTTAATCTCCCATCTAATCCATCTGCGAGCACAGCCACTGCTCCGCCTCAGCGGCAGCGTGGCAGGTGCTGCGAGGAGCGCAGGTGAAAACTCCCTCCTCAAAGAGAGTTTTCGCCTCCAGCCAGATCATCGCAAAAACTGTGTGTATCCCGAGAGAGCGCTAGACCTGGGGAATACAGGTGGAAATAGGGCGAACCCGTCTCCAACCCGTCCGCCAGATCTATGTGCGATTCCCGTGATCTCACTCACCGCGGTGCCTCAGCAGCAGCGGGACTGGGAGATCATAGGCGCGGACACACTCCTCGGAGCGTGCCCGGCGGGAGCACAATGCATTACAGCGGACGCTGGATCTGATGGGAAAAGGAGATAGGGGATCACCCTTCTGGATCTATTGTCATGAAATAAAGAGTATTTTCAGCAGCTGATAATATTGATGAGTCTCAGTAGATGATCAAAACATATGGAAAGAACCAAAGTCAATCATAATATGTTACATTATATCTCTCCATATGTTTTGATCATCTACTGTTGGTTTCGCCTCCCGGTGATGACGTCACCAGTCGCCCGCGAGCTTCAGTTTGGCGGGTTTCTGAGGTAAACAGTTCACGCTATTTCACATTGTTATAAAATATACTTTACACCGTTTGTTGAGCAGTATTTTTACTGAATCGTAACGTTATCTGATTTATTTTTATCAGGTTCGATGCTATGTGTCTGCAAACACGTTATATTGAAATAGTTTTATGATTTAAGTCCAGTAGAGTTTTCATTTACAAATTTATTTCATAATGATATTTCCCCTCATTTTAAAATCTTATCATCCTATGAAAGGTTAGATTTTTGTGATTTTTAAAATAAAATATCTAAAGGATTAACAATTCAAATTCATTGTCACACAGCCTTCTTTGATCATATTCACCAAGGGTGCCGATATTTTTGGCCATGACTGTATATAAATTAGGTGTTTATTATTTACAAATAATACAGTTCTTAAATCTAGATTCATGATTTGGGCTGCCATGTCATCTGCTGGTGTTGGTCCACTGTGTTTTCTGAAGTACACAGTCAACGCAACCATCTACCAGAACATTTTAGTGCACTTCATGTTTCCTTCTGCTGACAAGCTTTATGAAGATGCTGATTTCATTTTCCAGTAGGACTTGGCACCTGCCCACACTGCCAAAGGTACCAAAAGTTGGTTAAATGATCATGTGTTACTGAGCTTGATTGGTCAGCAAACTCGCCTGAACCCCATAGAGAATCTAGATGAGAGACACCAGACCCAACAATGCAGATGAGCTGAAGGCCACTGTCAAAGTAACCTGGGCTTCCATACCACCTCAGCAGTGCCACAAACTGATCATCTCCATGCCACGCCGAATTGAGGCAGTAATTAAAGCAAAAGGAGCCCCTACCAAGTATTGAGTACATATACAGTAAATGAACATACTTTCCAGAAGGCCAACAATTCACTAAAAATGTTTTATTTTTTTATTGGTCCTATGAAGTATTCTAATTTGTTGAGAATTGGTGGGGTTTTGTTAAGTGTGAGCCAATCACAATTAAAAGAACCAAATAATTAAACTACTTCACTCTGTGTGCATTTAATTTATTTAATACACGAGTTAAACAATTTGAGTTGAATTACTGAAATAAATGAACTTTTCCACGACATTCTAATTTATTGAGATGCTGTTTGTCTAAGACCCGCTTATAATGGCTTAAAATTTGAATGTAAGTTGTATGCCAATTTGTTCTGTAAATTTGTAATATTTTTGTTATATTATAATACAATAAAAAAAGAAACCCTCCACTGAAGCGAGCGAATGATGACGTCATCATCGCGAGGCGAATCCAACGTAGATGATCAAAAACGCGGCAAATTCTGTTTAAAACTACAAAATACCATAAAACAACATATCAAACAAAAATAATGTTAAAACTGTTACTGACATAGACAGACAGGTGGCCAGGCGTGAGGTGAAATTTAGTTTATTAGGCATTTAAAAGCTTTAACGATAAATGTAATTATGGAAAGCCCCAAAAGCAATCATAATATTCCAGGTAACTAAAATTCTGAAATTATTCATTCATGGCTGAGGAAAAATCAGCAGACAACAAACGCGGACAATAAAAGTTTAATACTTGAAGCAAATATAAAGTCAAAGACAAATCTCTCTCTTTATTGAGTAACAAGATATAAAGCATCTGAAGTGAATAAAAGTGAAGATGGATCAGATGCAAAACTACATGACAGAATATCTTACACCTGCATTTTGTACACTGAACAAAATTATAAACACTTTTGTTTTTGCCCCCCTTTTTCATGAGCTGAACTCAAAGATCTAAGACTTTATCTATGAACACAAAAGGCCTATTTCTCTATAATATTGTTCACAAATCTGTCTAAATCTGTGTTAGTGAGCACTTCTCCTTTGCCGAGATAATCCATCCACCTCACAGGTGTAGCATATCAAGATGATTGTTGATTAGACAGCATGATTATTAATTTTGTTCAGTATAAAATACATCCTAAGCAGAAGAATAGCTAATTGTTTTTAAAACAACAGTGAAGATGAAATTAAAAACAAATCAGCCTCTTTTTCAACTTAATGAACATGACAATTTTGAACCCATAAAAAGCTTCTACAAATATGCATAAGAACATAAAATGAAACTAATGATAAAGCATAATAATATAATTAATATCATAAAGCAAATTTTTATACAAGAATAAAACTTTAGATATTGTTCTTAGGGGAGAAACTCTATTATTGAGTTGGTCTGAATCTTACAGATGAAGCCGCTGGTCTTGAAGATAAACTTAATTCACTGTGACTAATTTAGATGATGTTTCTTATGACAGATTAATATGGAAGAGATGCGGTGTAGCACCTGAAAGCACGGAACCTGAAGATAAACTACTTAATGTGATTGTGTATTTTATGACTCCGTAGAGAAGATTTACGAGTGAAACTCTTCCCGCATGCAGTGCAGTGATACGGTTTCTCTCCAGTGTGAATCCTCTCGTGTGATTTCAGATGTCCTGAATGACTGAATCTCTTGTTGCAGTGTGAACACTTGTAAGGTTTCTCTCCAGTGTGGATCCTCTCGTGTGATTTCAGGTCTCCTGAATGACTGAATCTCTTGTTGCAGTGTGAACACTTGTAAGGTTTCTCTCCAGTGTGGATCCTCTCGTGTGATTTCAGGTCTCCTGAATGACTGAATCTCTTGTCACAGTGTGAACACTTGTAAGGTTTCTCTCCAGTGTGGATCCTCTCGTGCTGTTTCAATTCTCCAGATGTAACAAAAGTCTTCTCACACTCAAAACACATATATTCTCTCACACCAGTGTGTCTCTTCTGATGAACTTTTAAATTCCACAGGTCTGAAAAACTATTTCCACATAAAGAACATGAATGTGGTTTCTCCTTCGAATGAACTGTCAGGTGCTTATTCAGATTTGAAGCACACACAAATGTTTTTCCACATTGATCACATTCATGCAGTTTCTCTCCAGTGTGGATCTTCATGTGTCTCTGAAGGTGTGGTGATCGTGTGAAACTCTTCCCGCACTGATCACATGTGAACGGTTTCTCTCCAGTGTGGATCTTCATGTGTCTCTGAAGGTGTGGTGATTGTGTGAAACTCTTCCCGCACAGATCACATGTGAACGGTTTCTCTCCAGTGTGGATGTTCATGTGTCTCTTGAGATTGTGTTTGTTTGTGAAACTCTTTCCACACTGAGTGCAGGTGAAACTTTTCTTGTCTCTTCTTTTCATTAAAGAAATACTTTCAGTCTGTGAGCGAGTTTTTTCTTCAGTTTTGACATGATGTTGTTTCTCCTCCATTAGACCTGAAATTAAAGTTAAAAAGGTAAAAATATTATTAAAAAATGTGAAGTGAAAGCAGACAACAGCTACACCAAATCATGATCATTTATACACATTTTAAAAAAATAAGGTATAATTATCTATATTAGAAAATACAGTTACATCCAGAATTTCTGTAGTGAGAACCATTTGATGCTTAATCAAATCCACAATTATAATATTATAAACATAATATTAACATTGATATTATTTTCTAAATATAAAAACTAAAATAAAACTGGCCAATATTTTTCACTCAACACAATTTCCTTTTATTTCTTCCTTTTTAAAGCATTTTCTTTTTAATGGCAACATCCAGGAAGTGACATCATTTGAACATTTGAGTTTCAGGCCCTATTTTGTATCCTGGAGACAGAAAGTCTCCCCTATATTATTTATTGATTTAATTTTTCACTTCATCTTTACAACTCTTCAGGTATTTTTCTACACATATAATTTAGGATGGATAGTATGCACATTGAGACGCAGGCAAAGTCTTCGGTCTGTCCAATGACTGTAAAGAAGAGCTGTGAATCTTTGGGTAGACAGCGAATCGATTCGATTCAAGAGTGATTTTTGCAAATTCAGAACGATTCGATTAAATTCATAATAAAATTTGATTCGATTGGATTAACGATTCTGCATTATTTAAGTGCATTCACATGATTCATTAAATGCTTAGTCAGAGAGCAAATTACACCACAACTTTTATGATTACCGTAGATTAGAGGATAAAAACAACAACTTTTGTCCATTGTTAGATGCTAGTTTCATGATGCTAAATAACAAGAGCTAAATAACATTAAAATCTCACCAGTAAGTCTTGAGATTGCTTTCTAATAATTTCCCACAGATTCATACTTTAGCTTTTGACTCCAAACACTGAAACAATCATACACACGAATGTACAGAAAACAATCACTGAAAGAAAATGAAAAAAAATAAATCGCCCATGAATTCAAATAAAAAAATGGTTATTTTGGTGTTTTAGTCGTTGATGGGGAAAACAAATCGATGCAGCTTGTGGAAGAACATTAATACGTTTCATTAACAAAGCACTAACGTTTCTGTAATAGATCAAACTGTCGTCACACGTGCAGCACATCTAACACACAGTCTATTTTTATCTTAATATACTCATTACCAAACAGTTACAATCATAGAAATAACATTAATTTAATAACCAATATACAGGAGGGAGAAAAAAGACGGCCTACCCATTGTAGCTTCGCTCGTTTTCTGATGAACTACTACTCCGTCTTCTTCTCGTGTTAATGGTGGTTGGCAAACCAACTAAAATTGTGCATTCCCGCCACCTACTGGATAGGAGTGTGAAGCGCATAATGTTTAGGAAGTTGGAGAAAAATAATACAATTCACTCTGGAACAGGGGACATGGAGAAAAAAAAAACACCATCCCATACACCATAATTATGTATGGGATGTATTATCCCATACATAATTAATTCATCCTTTTTAAATAAATAACAAATATAACAAAAATACTACTAAATACTACTACAATCTCTTAAATTCTATTTTTCAATCTTGTTTCTTTTAAGAAAAAAAATAATTAATGGAATATTCTTGATTGCTTTGTGCCATTTCCTAATATAACCTGAGGTGTCAAATTATTTATTCCCAAGGATCTTAACGCTTGATTTAATAGAAATCTTTCTCTTTCATATGCATCTCACACACTATAAGAACGTGTTCTATTGATTCAGCATGACCACATTTATCACACTTTCCAGTTTCATGTTTCCCCATTCTATGTAGGCACTGATTTAGCAAACACTGTCCAATACGCATCCTTGACATTAAAACGTCATCTTTTCTATTGCCATACTTTCTTCTTTCTCTACCTACTTTCTCTTGAATGTGATATGTGTCTACCTTTTCTTCCACTATCCCACTCCTTCTGCCATTTCTTTCTTATTTCGTTTGCAATTAACCCTTTTACTTCTGTTTTACTCATTGACACTTTAATGTCAATTTGTGCTTGTTTCAAAGCCAGTTTAGCCAGATGGTCGGCCACCTCATTTCCATCCACACCCATGTGTGATGGTACCCACATGAAGTTTACTATTAGTCCTGATTGACTTATTCTAAATAAACTCTGCATCACTTCAAATATCATATCTTGTCTTGCTGTTGCATTTCCACTTCACAAGCTATTTAAAACTGAAAGGGAGTCTGTGCAAATTACTGATCTTATTGGTTGTACTTCTTTCCACTGAAGAGCTAGGAATATTGCTATAATCTCTGTAGTAAAAACAGATATCTGATCTGAAATACTTTTTGAAATGTTTACTTTGAATTGGGGTATATAAACTGCTGCTGCTGTGAATCCAGATTCAGGATCTTTAGAGCCATCCGTGTATATTTTTACTGTGCTATAATATGTTTGCTCAATATATTGCTGCACTTCTATGTGTGTTAAATATACTTCTTTCCTTCGTAAAGTTGAGTGTCAACTACAGGCATGGGAAAAAGCCAAGGGGGAATTGCTGAAGTTGCCACAGAAGGGGCTATTTTGATGTCACTTAATCCCATACTTTGGGCCTCCTCATTGGCAGTCCATCCAAAGCTTGATAGATTTTTATACTCATATTGCCAACAATTATTCAGAACTTTCTTAATTGGATGACTATCTGAGTGACCTTTTATATTAATCCAGAATCTCATCTTTAACTTGAGCCTTCTAAATTCAAGAAGCATTTCACCCATTTCTACTTGTACTGCTGTGATTGGAGATGATCTTATTGCTCCACAACATATTAGAAGTGCTTGTGATTGAATTGCCTCAACCTTTAAAAGTTGAGATTTAGATGCAGAACTATACACCATACAACCATAATCAATAGCTGCTCTTATCAGTGCACCGTATACTCTTTTAAGAGACTGACGACATGCTCCCCATTCAACTCCTCCCAAACACCTCATTAAATGTATTGCTTTTTGCAACCATTTTCTCGATATGAATTCTAAAATTCAGTTTAGTATCCATCCACGTTCCCAGAAATCTAATAACTGACACTTGCTCTAATTGTTTTCCATACATTTTAATATTTATAACTGTATTTGTTTTTCTTTTTGTAAAACATTCTGATGAACTACTTCTTCTTCGATTTTATGGCTGGTAGCACCAACATTAAGGTGCATTATCGCCACCTACTGTATTGGAGTGTGGACCAGAGTTTACCCATTCCATAAAAACAGCTCTGTTCTCTTGAGATAAAGAAATAAACTCTCTAATCCACGAGTAACTATATTTTTAAGCTTTAATTCATCCACTCCCATCTTTCTAAGTTCATTTTTTATTATTTCTCGTTCATTAGTATACTTTTGACAAACACATATAACATGTTCTACTGATTCCTCTTCTCCACAGTGCTCACATAATCCTGTTGGATGTTTCTGATGAACTACAGTGCGCTTGCAGGGACAAAATACCAAACGTCTGCAATATTTACACCACCAGGGGAACTCAAACACCATTTAATATCAAGAACTTAAATGTGATCAATAATCACATATTTGATTTTCTTTAAGCCACACTACCTGAAATTACCATGAAATTACCCTGAAATTAGTTTTTGCAGGGTTGTTTGTAATTACATTTCTCATAAAGCTTTTAAATGCTTAATAAACTATATTTCATCGCACACCTGAATGTCTGCCTGTCTAAAGTAAAATTGTAAAAAAAAAATGTTTGATATGTTGTTTTATAAATATTTTTGCCGTTTTAAACAGAATATGGGCGAATTTTGACCAGCTACCGTTAGTTTCGCCTCGCGGTGATGACGTCATAATTCGCGCGCTTCAGCGGAGTTTCTGAGGTGAGCAGTTCACGATATTTTACATAATTGTAAAATACACATAGTTTGTTTAATCACCAATGAATAGTTTTTTTTTATCGGGTTCAGAGCTGTTTGTGTGCCTGCTAACATGTATAGCTATCTAAAGAAGGCTTTGTGGTCTCTCTTCATACAAAACGATAAGAGACAACTGTTTTGTTGTTGTGAATGTAACATTAGTTGCTAGAAAATACAATTATATTTAGATTCAATCAGACAAATACATAAATAAAGATGTCAGTGTGTTTATATTAGCCTATTCATTTTTCTGTATCACTTGATAAGTAATTGTCACATTAGAACGATTTCCCAGGATTTCATCATTTATTGTGAGTCAAACAATCAGTTTCTATCAGCAAACAAAGAGAGATGATCTGCTACTGACCCTGAATGGTTTGTTTAATGAGTGTTTATAGTCTGATTATCGGCGATATTATCAGAATATTGCTGAAAATCCTCTTTATTTCATGTCAATAGATCCTGTTTTCACCTCATTCATTATGCTGATGATTTCAGATCTGTTAATTGCCACATTAAGCTCGTTTTATTGCTATTAACAGACTTAAGTCAACAATAAAATCAGTTATTTTGACATTAAAAGATATAGCTAAGTATCATAATTGCATTTATTTAATGAATCTGTGATAAACCTTGCTTCATATAAAACACAAAATAAATATAATTTGTGAATTAGTATAGAACACTTTGATAGATAGGTTAATATTATAATTAAGTTGTAACTAAGTATACTATTTTAATCAGGAATGGATTTATTGATTTCTATTCATTTCAGTCTACAAGTGAAGACGAGCATCAGAGCATCAGTTTGAAGTGAAATCTGCAGAGACAGAGTTTATTGAAGGACAGAGAGAACGTGAGAGATCCAGAACCCTGCAGAATGAAACACACTGAAGAACAAACAGGTTGTGTTTATCCTTCATCAATGAGACTGAAGATCATTAAGAATGAATGACCATTAAGAATATAATAAGACAGAGCCTCTCTCTCTCTGTATATATATATATATATATATATACAGGTGCTGGTCATATAATTAGAATATTATCAAAAAGTTGATTTATTTCACTAATTCCATTCAAAAAGTGAAACTTGTATATATCAAGTTTAAGTTTTCTGAAGATTCCAAAGCAAAATCATCAAGCAACGTTGCATATTTTCCTCCTATAGTTTTTTTTTTAAATAATTAGTATATAATTGTTAATATAGCTATTTTTTATTTTATTGTTGTTATTAAAAACAAGAACAAAAATGCAAATAAACAGTAGTTTAATAAAGAGCAACGAGTGATTCCTTTTCTTTTAATGTTTTGTTATTATTGTTAATTTAATTTGCTGTTTTAAGAATAAATAAGACGACTTTATTATTATTAATTTCCATGTTCATTTACAAGCTGCATGCGTTCTTGATCAAGTCATTCAGGGCTCTGCTCATTCTTCCCACTGGTCGCACTTTGGACTAACTTTCTCAGTTTTTTATACAACATTAGATTAATCAATATATGCTGATTAAATTGTATCATAGTTTATAGCTATATGGTAACGAAAGTGTTCAACATTCAACCTGTTCTTTTTCATCAGTATTATTTGTCCCATTCTCTGGTTGTGTTGGCTCTACCCACTAAGCGCTCGTGCTCTCTTCACGTAATCAGTGAAATCTGACTCCTGCTACAATGTGCTGTCCTCCGATTAACCGCCAAACCGCGATAATTGTTGTTGCTTCACCAGCAAGAAAAAATCCAATACTATCACAGCCCTAATTTATTGAGATGCACTTGTATGTCTGAGATCCGTTTATAATGGCTTATAGTTTGAATGTAAGTTGTATGCCAATTTGTTCTGTACATTTGTTATATTTTTGTTTTATTATAATAAAAGAAAAAAAAGAAACCCTCCACTGAAGGGAGCGAATGATGACGGTCATCATCGCGATGCGAAAGCAATGTATTCAAAACACCCAAAAATCAAAGATAAAAAAAGTCAAAATTCTGTTTAAAACTACAAAATACCATAAAACAACGTATCAAACAAAATTTATGTTAAAATAGTTACTGACATAGACAGAAAGGTGGTCAGGTGTGAGGTGAAATTTAGTTTATTAGGCATTTAAAAGCTTTATCGATAAATGTAATTATGGAAAGCGCCAAAAGCAATCATATTTCACAACTACAATTCTGAAATTATTCATTCATGACGCAGGAAAAATCAGCAGAAAAAAACGTGGACAAAAACAGTTTAATACTTGAAGCAAATATAAAGTAAAAACAGATCTCTCTCTTTATTGATTAACAAGATATAAAACATCTCAAGTGAATAAAAGTGAAGATGGATCAGATGCAAACCTACATGACAGAATATCTTACACCTGCATTTTGTACACTGAACAAAATTATAAACACAACACTTTTGTTTTTGCCCCCCTTTTTCATGAGCTGAACTCTAAGATCGAAGACTTTTTCTATGAACACAAAAGGCCTATTTCTCTATAATATTGTTCACAAATCTGTCTAAATCTGTGTTAGTGAGCACTTCTCCTTTGCCGAGATAATCCATCCACCTCACAGGTGTAGTATATCAAGATGATGATTAGACAGCATGATTATTAATTTTGTTCAGTATAAAATACATCCTAAGGGGAAGAATAGCTAATTGTTTTAAAAACAACAGTGAAGATGAAATTAAAAACAAATCAGCCTCTTTTTCAACTTAATGAACATGACCATTTTGAACCCGTAAAAAGCTTCTACAAATATGCATAAGAACATAAAATGAAACTCATGATAAAGCGTAATAACATAATTAATCTCATAAAGCAAAGTTTTATACAAGAATAAAACTTTAGATATTGTTCTTGGGGGGGGGGGGGGACTCTATTATTGAGTTGGTCTGAATCTTACAGATGAAGCCGCTGGTCTTGAAGATAAACTTAATTCACTTTGACTAATTTAGATGATGTTTCTTATGACAGATTAATATGGAAGAGATGCGGTGTAGCAGCTGAAAGCACTGAACCTGAAGATAAACTACTTAATGTGATTGTTTATTTTATGTTTCCGTAGAGAAGATGAATGACTGAAACTCTTCCCGCATTCAGTGCAGTGATACGGTTTCTCTCCAGTGTGAATCCTCTCGTGTGATTTCAGGGATCCTGACCGACTGAATCTCTTGTCGCAGTGTGAACACTTGTAAGGTTTCTCTCCAGTGTGAATCCTCTCATGTGATTTCAGGTCTCCTGACTGACTGAATCTCTTGTCGCAGTGTGAACACTTGTAAGGTTTCTCTCCAGTGTGAATCCTCTCATGTGATTTCAGGGATCCTGACTGATTGAATCTCTTGTCGCAGTGTGAACACTTGTAAGGTTTCTCTCCAGTGTGGATCCTCTCGTGCCGTTTCAATTCTCCATCTGTAATAAAAGTCTTCTCACACTCAAAGCACATATATTCTCTCACACCAGTGTGTATCTTCTGATGTAGTTTTAAACTCTGCAGCAGTGAAAAACTCTTTCCACACAAAGAGCACGAAAGTGGTTTCTCCTTTGAATGAACTTTCAGGTGATCCTTCAGGTTTGAAGCCCACGAAAATGTTTTTCCACATTGATCACATTCATGCGGTTTCTCTCCAGTGTGGATGATCATGTGTCTCTTGAGGGTTGATGAGTCTGTGAAACTCTTTCTGCACTGATCACATGTGAACGGTTTCTCTCCAGTGTGGATGATCATGTGTCTTTTGAGACTGTGTTTGTTTATGAAACTCTGTCCACACTGAGTGCAGGTGAAACTTTTCTTGTCTCTTCTTTTCAGTAAAGAAATACTTTCAGGCTGTGAGTGAGTTGTTTCTCCAGTTTTGACATGATGTTGTTTCTCCTCAATTAGGTCTGAAATTAAAGTTAAAAAATATAAAAAATGTATTAAATCATGTGAAGTGAAAGCAGACAACAGCTACACCAAATTATGATCATTTCTAAACATTTTTACAAAATAAGGTACAATTATCTATATTAGAAAATACAGTTACATCCATAATTTCTGTAGTGAGAATTTTTTGAACTACTTAATAATCAATCATTTCTAATCTATAATTTTTCCTAATAAAATGTTATGATTGTTTTTATACTACAAACAATTATTTAAATTGTATGCACAGAATAAGGTAGAAAATATACTTTATAGTTTATAGTACTGTAATAATTGATATGTCAATTATCACTGCATCATTCATAAATTGTATTTATTTATTGTGTTTATTGTCTTAATGTTTCATTAGTTCATTTGGCTTTTTATTCAGCTCAGCTGCAGATATATCAGGTAATGTTGTCGGTATGAACGAGAGCCATTGAAAAACTACAGAAAAGTAAAACTACATCACTATAGCATTACTGGCCACGAGTACTAAGAGCTCACACATCAGCTGCTCAACAAATGTATCAGTGAGACGAACACAATCCTGTGACAGAGGGTTAATAGTGGAGCGCGTGAAGGAGAGATGTGAGGCACGAACACTGTTCAAGGTGTGAGATTACACATTTTATTTTAAATGTTTAATTTAGATACTTTCTTAGTCAGGAAGTGTATCAGGCATTTCAGGTGTTTGAGATCGTTTCCTGACCATTGAGCTTGAGACAGCTGTGCCTTTGGTCTCTATGATAATGGTAAGTTCAATGAGTCAGACTACTGAGAGATTCAAGCTTTGTTCTGCAAATGACTTTCTGGCCCAGACTTCCTGGCTTTCTAGCCCAGACGTGGATTCGTTTAGGTTGATTGGATTAGTGTAACCACGCGAAGTTCCCGTAACAAACTAACGCCTCCCTCAGTTGCATGCATTGTTTGAATTTGTCTCCACCTCCAAAGTCCCTCCTCCAAAAATGCCTATAAAATAACCTTGTAAAGTTACTTAAGGAGGAGATTTCGATGACCACAGATACCAATGACATGTCATAGAATAAAGAATTCTGCTGACGATCCAATCCGAAGTCTCCTGGTCTTCTCTTCTGAGTTTTCTACACTTTAGAAGAACAGAGTTTTCAACAGATGGTGCCGTGGACCCGGATAGAGTTCCAGCTTCCTCACCTGAAAAAAAACTTCAAGCTCAAACAAAGATCTGCATCTTTTGGAATCCAGCGAAACTTCCAGCTGAACAAAGATTCCCAGACTGAATTTTTCTCTCAACCAAGGGTGGTGGTGAGTGCTGTCTCTAATCCAAAAGAACCTAAGACCAGTACAAATATTGTATCCTCTGTGCCGTCAGAGAAGAGTTAACATACATCTGTAGGGTTTGTTTAACTAAGTTATCCTCTAAAGTTTTTCTTTTAGAGATGAAAGTTATCCTCTGTTTCAGGCAGGGAAGATTTTGACATTACGTGCTAAAAAGTGGTTATCCTCTGTTTCAGGCAGGGAAGGTTAGCATTTCGTGCTAATAATTTTGGTTTATCCTCTGTTCTTGTAGGCAGGGAAGTTATCCTCTGTTTCAGGCAGGGAAGGTTAGCATTTCGTGCTAATAATTTTGGTTTATCCTCTGTTCCTGTAGGCAGGGAAGTTAAGTGTGAAGTGTTGGTAATTTGGAAAGTTAACAATAGTTAAGTGTTAAGTGTTAAGTGTACCCTCTGTTGATCAGAGAAGTTTTTTTGTTTTTTTTGTTTAGTGTTTTGTTTGTGTGGTACAGAAGAAACTTACAAAATGGTTAGAAGGAATGCTAGGCTGATTCCAACCACAGAAAAGAGTGGTCTTGCGACTCCTCTGTGGTCAGATAGTGAATTCAAAACACTGTTAGGGGAACAAATGGACCTAATAGTCACTGAAAAAGTTAGACAAGAACTAACGCAGAAATATGAGATTCATCCAGACAAGACTTGGTCGGTAGATGAGTGTAAAAAGGTACTAGGAGCAAGTATTCGTAAGAACAATGTGAAAGGCATTATCTTTTGTCACAGAGAATTCAGTGTAACGCTAGCGACACAACAGTCTCAGCGTAACTCAGAGCTAGAGAAACAGAACAATGAACTCCGTGCTAGAGTATCCACTTTGACTAAGAAATTGAACCTCAAGAAAGCTGCAGCAAAAACTGATGTGGAAGTTAGTCAGCCTGATAACATTTACCCTGAGTTACAAACGTTCTTTGAAACAGATGTAGCTCTCCAATCAGTAACTGATGTGCCTGTAAATTCGGTCAATGTGTGTGGTGCAAGGAGAAAATCTCAGGGAATTGAGGAAACTAATAGTGTTCCTCTCAATTCTTCTGTTGTGCAAATACAAACTGTTGCCAAAGCTTTATGTCCTAAAGATATAGAGAGACTATCTCAGAGTTTACCGTCAGCACGCACACATTTTTCTGAATTTAGAAGAACATTGATCAGTAAAATGCGTCTTTATGACATGTCGTTGGCAGAAGTCACGCAGTTGATGTCACAAATTCTAACTGAATCTGAATTCAACAGTTTTGAATCTGCTGTTACTTCTGAACTGCGAAATGCCAGTAAGGGTGATTTAAGAGAAGGTATTTTGAAAATCCTAAAGAATATCTTAGGGCCCAAAATAGATTGGTCTAGAATTACTACCTGTGTGCAAAGGAAAGAAGAAACTGTGAGTGAATATACTGAGAGATTTTGTCATTTTGTAATCTACAGAGGAATTGTTGATGAAAACCTGAAAGTGTGCTTGACGACAAGGGACCTCTGGTTCGTATCTGGTCAGATGGCCTTGTAGCCGAATACAGAAAAGCTTTACCATTCTTAGATCTAACAGAACTCTCAGAAGTAACCTAGACAGGTTAGCTACATGGGAAAGAGATGCTGATGCCAAAAGTAAGAGTAGCAGCAGCTACGTTTAACACAACGAAACAAGACAATAGATGGTCTAAAAGAGAAAACAAATGCAAATACTGTGGAAAATTAGGACATTGGGAGAAAGAGTGTAGGAAGAAGTTGCAAGATAGTAAAAGAAATGCTATGCATAATTCTGCTCCTTCTCAGCCTGCACACAACCCTGAAGAAGTTCCGCCAGTGACCACTGAAACTGTAGGACAGCTAGTTCAGGCTCTTCTAAGAGCACAACAAGACCAGGAAAAAAACTAATTGTTGGGGCTGTGAGTAGCTACCTTTTCCCTGTAATCCAACACAATGACCAAATAATTTTTGTGAAAGGTAGCATAAAAGAGAAAGAGATAGATGTTTTGCTTGATACAGGTGCAGAAATTACAGTAATTCCTACAAAATTGGTTTAAACATCCCATACAAGAAAACCAAACTTTGTTTAACTGGTGTAATAGGTGAAGATTCTGTTTTGTATGAAACTCCGCCCATAGAGGTACAATTTGGCCCAAAAACTCTGACTACAAAATTGCTATGCGCTCCATTAAATACAGGTGCAATTTTAGGCATGGATCTTCTGAGACAAATAAATCTAACTTTAGACATGTCCTCAGAATCTACTAGCATAAAAATTTCCTCAGCACAGATTTCTACCAATAATGCAACCCCTCCCGAGTATGCTTTCTTACAGAATCATCCAATTTGGGCTAAAGACAAGGATGATTGTTGGTTGTTGACAGGTGTAGAACCAGTTAAATTGACAGGAACTCCACCTCCGGTCACCAAACAATATCCAATTAATAAGGAAGCTATACAGGGAATCAAACTTATTGTAGAAAATTTGCTGACGCAAGGAGTGCTAGTTAAAACCAACAGTCCATGTAATTCACCCATATGGCCCATCAAGAAATCTAATGGGACATGGAGACTTACAATAGACTACAGAGTAGCCAATAAACATATTGATAAAATCACCCCCCAATTAGATTGTAAGATTTTTTCAGTAATTGATATGTCTAATGGATTCTTTTCTGTACCGTTGCACTCTGACAGCCAGCCATGGTTAGCTTTCACAGTTGACTATGAACAATACCAGTGGACACGATTGCCACAGGGATTTCAAAACTCCCCAACCATATATCATCAGGCTGTCAGACGTGATTTGTGTGACCCAGAATGTCCGGTAAAACAGTCCACTATGATCCAATATGTCGATGATATTTTGATTGCCTCAACAGATCATGAGGTACATCAAACTGAATTGGCATCATTGTTGGACTATTTGCATAAAAAAGGACACAAATGCAGCTTTCACAAAGCTCAAGTCGCTAAAAAGCAAGTCACATTTCTGGGTCAAACAATTGGTGCAGGAAATAGATCCATTACACAGGATCGAGCGGCTTCAGTCAAAGCCATACCTCCGCCTAATACCATTAAAACACTCCGCTCATTTTTATGAACAACAGGTTATTGTAGACCTTGGATTGAAGACTATGCCTCGATTGCTCAGCCTCTCTATGATTTGTTGAAAGGCCATGGTAAAGATTCAGATACTGTTTGTATGGAAGAACTTCATCTCAAAGCTTTTAATGATTTGAAGAGAGCACTAGGTCAAGCACCAGCATTAGGAATTGCCCAATCTGATAGACCCTTTGTGCTTTATGTCCATGAACACTTAGGCTTTATGACTGCATGTCTAATGCAAGATCGTGGGGGCAGCTTACGCCCAATTCATTACTATTCCGGTAAACTTGACATAGTCGCTCAAGGTATGGGCCCATGCCTCAGAGCAGTACAGGCAGTTCATCTAGCGCTTCAGGCTTCATCAGGAATGGTGTTAGGTCAGACTGTAAACGTAAAATGCCCTCACGCAGTGTCCGCACTAATGAATCAAGCAAAAGTCACTTCTGTCACCTCCTCCCGTTGGGGAAATTGGTTAGCAACTCTCACAGCCCCGAATATTGTTATACAGCGTGCACCAGTCACGAACCCATCCTCATGTATGATGTCTGCAATGACTGAATTTGTGTTAGAGGATGAAGGCGAAATGACTCATGATTGTGTTACGCTTACATATGCAGCGACAAGTGAAATAGCAGAAACTCCCATAGAGAACGCAGAATTGGAGTTTGTTGATGGTTCAGCTCAAGTTATTGAAGGTAACAGACGAGCAGGATATGCAGTAACTTCCACCACTGAAGTAGTTGCTTCAGGTCGTCTTCCAGATCATTTTTCAGCTCAAGCTGCAGAACTAGTAGCCTTAACTAGAGCATGCACGCTAGCTTCCAGATCGGTTGCAAATATCTACACAGATTCCAGGTATGCTTTTGGGGTAATTCATGATTTTGGTGTCATTTGGCAAACCAGAAAATTTCTAACTTCTGCTGGATCCCCCATTAAGCATGCTGGATTAGTGAAAGATTTAATGTTTGCCATGAAACTCCCAAAGAAATTAGCGGTGATCAAAGTGAAAGCACATCTCACAACTAATACTACGGAAGCTAAAGGTAATACTCTTGCTGATGTAGCGGCTAAACAGGCTTGTTTCTATGCAACTGTACAAGTGTGTTCAGGTAGTACAGCACAGAAGATAATTCTACCTCCTGAATCAATCGTTGATCTGTATAAAGACGTTCCTCTATATGAAGCATGGACATGGTTAGACAAAGGAGCCACTGTGGATTCATCCGGCTGCTGGACCAAAGGGGGAAAGTATGTTGCTCCCGAATCACTGTTGCCATATTTAGCTCAACAAATACACAGTTTGGGTCATAGTGGTCCAGCAACGATGAATCACAGGTTCTCAAATCAATGGTGGAATCCAAAATTCAGAAACGCAGCCACTGAAACAGTCAAGAGATGTGTTACATGTCAGAAAAATAATGATGTGCCAGCAGCCACTACACCAGCAGCACATACCCCAGCTCCACCAGGGCCATTTCGTCACCTGCAAGTTGATTACATATCGTTGCCCCCTTGTAAAGGAAAAACTGACGTTTTGGTAGTAATAGACAAGTTCTCAAGATGGGTAGAAGCTTATCCAACAGGGCGTGCTACAGCTGCACATACTGCTAAATGTCTTGTCACCGATTTCATTCCCAGATGGGGATTACCAGATTGCATTGACTCAGATCAAGGTACCCACTTCACAGGACAGGTAGTCAAGGAAGTGTCTAGAATGTTGAAGATTAAGTGGAACCTTCACTGCCCCTATAGGCCACAAGCATCAGGACAGGTTGAACGATCAAACAGAACAATCAAAACCAGGCTAAGCAAAATGCATCAGGAAGGAGTACCATGGGTTGAAGCACTGCCCGCCGTACTGTGTAGTATGAGAGCATCACCTAACAGATCAGTAGGACTGAGCCCTCATGAGATTATTACTGGACGCCCAATGCAGATGCCAGGTGTGATTGATCTTAGAAATGCTGATGTGCACATTGCTTCAGATGCCCTGATCGCTTACTGTGAAAACCTTACAAAGGCAGTGCAGAGTGCCAAAGAGAGAGTTGAGTCGTGTTGGCAGACTCCACCAGAAGGTGGACACACAATCGTCCCAGGTCAATGGGTCATGATAAAGGCGTTCAAAAACAAGCCATTAGAGCCTAAGTGGTACGGACCACATCAAGTGATGTTGATTACAGCAGCTGCAGTATTTTGTCAGGGAAGGAAAACTTGGACTCATGTGTCACACTGTAAGGTTGTTCCTCCCCCTGCAGGGATAGGATAGGGCAGACACAAGAACCAGTGAGGAGCCCAGGGAAGAACCGAAAGCAACAGGCTTCGGGGAACAACCCTGCGGTGAAGATTTCCTCATAGGCCTTTCCCCTCCATTAGTCCATCCTTTCCTCACTGTTCTTTAGGTGTCGCAGGAATTAAGAAATAGGGAAAGAAGGAACAACCATAGCAGACTATATTTTGAACAGAGGATACAACCCTAATGTTTGCAGACTCTACAACAAATACTGCTCTGTGCCGTTGTTCTCTCTTGTTTGTGTTTCTTTCTTCCTCTGTGCAGATACCATTTGATGGCTGTCCTGAGATCCATATGCACCACCCTTCTCACCTGCGGATGAAGCCACAACCTCTAGAAAACAACTAGACCCATTGCCGAGCCAACTATCACACAAGAAAGAGAAAAGAAAGAAGAAGAAAAAAATACACAACGCAGAGACTCACATACGGGAACTTCAGTCATCCATCAACATGATCAAGATTTTCGTACTCTTGATCTTTCAGCAAAATTACACCAGATGACTGAAGATAATTCTTCATGTTTCGGAAACTTGTTAGCAAATGACGCCCGCCTCTCACGAGGAAATGACAGTTCCAACCAGAAGAGATTATTACCCGTAAGAACTTCACGGACCCTAATTGCATGTTTTGTTTCTGTGTCAGCATGCAATTACATATAAGCAACACAGAACATGTACTATGTGCCTGTAACGATTACAAGTTACAAGAATTAACTTTTAAGTGTCTAAATTTGTATTTTGTGAGAGTTATTAGAACTCTCAAAGGGGGAATTGTGAGATTACAAATTTTATTCTATGTTTGATTTGAATTCACTTCCTGACTAAGAGGTGTCGGGGCAAAGGTGCTTGAGATCGTTTCCTGACCATTTGGGCTTGGGACAGCTGTGCTTTTTGTCTCTATGATAATGGTAAGATCAATGAGTCAGACTACTGAGAGATTCAACCTTTGTTCTGCAAATAGGTTTTGTCCTGGCCAGACGTGGATTCGTTAGGTTTATTGGACCACGGGAAGCTTCCCGTAACCAACTAACGCCTCCCTCAGATGTTTGCTTTCTTTGATGTTTTGTCTCAACCTCCAAGAAGTCCCTCCTCCAAAAATGCCTATAAAATAACCTTGTAAAGTTACTTAAGATGAGATTTCGATGACTGCAGCTACCATCAGCCTGGGGTTTTTTCAATAAAGAATCCTACGATCGAATCCGAAGTCTCCTGGTCTTCTCTTCTGAGTTTTCTACACTTTAGAAGAACAGAGTTCACAACAACTTCCTGACAGGAAGAAGTCAGGTGGTCAGAATGGGCAACAACACCTCATCTCCCCTGGTCCTCAACACTGGTGCTCCGCAGGGCTGCGTCCTCAGCCCACTCCGGTACTCCCTGTACACACACGACTGTACAGCCACACACACCTCTAACATCATCGTCAAATTTGCAGATGACACAACGGTGATAGGCCTGATCACCGACAACGATGAGATGGCCTACAGAGAGGAGGGGAGTACCCTGACTAAATGGTTTCAGGAGAACCACCTCTCACTCAACATCGACAAGACCAAGGAGCTGGTGGTGGATTTCAGGAGACAGAGCAGAGAACACACACCCATCACCATCGACAAGACACCTGTGGAGCGGGTAAACAGCTTTATGTTCCTCGGCGTTCACATCACCGAGAATCTCACATGGTCTGCTCACACAGATGCAGTGCTGAAGAAGGCACATCAGTGCCTCTTCTTCCTGAGATGGCTGAGGAAGTTTGGAACGAGCCCCAGCATCCTCAGATCCTGCTACACCTGCACTTTGAAGAGCATCCTGACCGGCTGCATCACCGCCTAGGCGGTGTATAAGGAAAGCCAGGAGGATCATCAAAGACTCCAACCCGTCCCACAGACTGCTCTCTCTGCTGCCCTCAGGAAGACGTCTCCGCAGCATCCGAACCCGCTCTAGCCGACTGAGGAATAGCTTTTCCCCTCAGGCTTTTAGGCTAATGAACAGCAAAAACTAATACCTACAGCAAATACTAATACACCCTACAGCACACTCCCACTTTACAATATGCAATGCACTGCACTTTAACACAGTTCAACTGGACTACACGCACACACTACACAAACACAACAATCTATCTGCTACCACTGGATACACAGCAACGCACATCCATGACATTGCATATCTGGCCTATGTCAAATCTGCTGCAACTTTTTTGCGCATATTATTGTGTGTATATATGTGTACATATTGTAAAATGTGTACATACTGTGTATAATGTGTATTGATAACTGTAAGTATGTCTAATAGTACACTGTGTGTACTGACTATATGTATATGTATTCTGCACATTGTCTTCTCGATAAGTCTGTAGGTATATACTGTCTATATGTAAATTGTTTCTGCACAGTCTGGAGCACGCTCTCAAGAATTTCACTCACCAAAGCACACGTGCTGTGGTGATGTGACAATAAAAAAGTGATTTGAGTGATTTGGCATGTGTAAACATACCTGGCAATATAGCTTATTCTCATTCTATTCTAAATTCTCTCTATTTATAGTAAAATATATGAATACAAATTCACAAATCCATTTTTGTTTGTCTGTTAGATTTTTACATTTAATATTTACAAATATGAAAATTAAGATTAAAATTAAGAATAAAAGAATAAACAGAAGTACAGTTATGTAACCAAGAAATAAATCAGTGTTTCCATAATTCCTTCGACTCGAGTTTAAAGTTTTGTTCATCGGTTTTTATGTTTGTTTTGGTTTATCTGTATCTTGTAGATTTGTATCTTGTACATATCACAATAGTAACGGCATAGTTTAAGTCTGATGATAAGAATTACATTTACTTTAACTGGCAATTTACAGGAGATCTGCATGATGAATGAGGTGAAAACAGGATCTATTGGCATAAAATAAAGAGGATTTTAAGCAGCTGATAATATTGATGAGCCGCAGACTATAAACATTCATTAAACAAGACATTCAGGATCAGCAGCAGATCATCTCACTTTATTCTGAGTGTATTGTTCAGAGTGCTTTCCATTAAATACAGCTCTATTAAAAAAAAAAAAAAAACTTCTCACACTGACATGACGGATACACTTATCTTTACACTTTCTGCTTGCAGTCCTATTCAAATATAAAAACGTAAAGTAACTAAAACTTTTTTTTTTTTTTACAAATATAAATGTCAAAAAATTAAAAGATTAAAAAATATTATAATATCATCAGCAAATCTTGAGATTGATTTCTAATAATTTGCCTCACAGATTAATACTTTAGCTTTTGACTCCAAACACTGAAACAATCATATACACGAATGTACAGAAAACAAACACTGGAAGAAAATGAAAAAAGAAATAGCCAATGAATTTAAATTAAAAAAAAGTTATTTTGGTGTTTTTGTCGTTGATGGGAAAAAAATCGATGCAGCTTGTGGAAGAACATTAACACGTTTCATTAACAAAGCACTAACGTTTCTGTAATAGATCAAACTGTCGTCACACGTGCAGCACATCTAACACACAGTATATTTGTATCTTAATATACTCATTGCCAAACAGTTACAATCATAGAAATTACATCAATTTAATAACCGTTATACAGGAGGGAGAAAAAAGAAGGCTTACCCATTGTAGCTTCGATCGTTTTCTGATGAACTACTTCTTCTTCTTCGATTTTATGGCTGGTAGCACCAACATTAAGGTGCATTATCGCCACCTACTGTATTGGAGTGTGGACCAGAGTTTACCCATTCCATAAAAACAGCTCTGTTCTCTTGAGATAAAGAAATAAACTCTCTAATCCACGAGTAACTATATTTTAATCTTTAATTCATCCATTCCCATCTTTCTAAGTTCATTTTTCATTATTTCTCGTTCATTAGTATACTTTTGACAAACACATATAACACGTTCTACTGATTCCTCTTCTCCACAGTGCTCACATAATCCTGTTGGATGTTTCTGATGAACTACGGTGCGCTCGCAGGGACAAAATACCAAACGTCTGCAATATTTACACCACCAGGGGAACTCAAACACCATTAAATATAATTTACAGTCTAATTTCATAGAATTCACCATTGTGAATTATTATAATCTTTATTATCTTTTTGATTCGGTTACTTCAACAGACTTCAGCAAACGACACGATCAGCCATTGAGACATTTACAACTATCACAACAGCATTTATTAATTAATCTATGATTAACCATGTTTCATATAAAACACAGAACTAGAACATATAAAACTAATTAAGGTAAACTCAATTCATTATTCTTTCACTTTTTAAATTATTACATTGTTTCTATTTGGTGTCTTTTAATTGTATGTGTTTTATATATGTCTGTGCCTGATTAATGAGAGAAAGGATAACTAATAGATCATTATTATTTTTTATTTCAGCCTACAAGTACAAGCATCGGTTTGAAGTGAAATCAGAGACAGAGTTTATTGAAGGACAGAGAGAACATGAGAGATCCAGAACCCTTGATTATTCTTGATTCTTTACATGTACATTTATTCATTTAGCACAGTGTTTAGCAGATGCTTTTATCCAAAGCTACTTACAATTGAGGAACACAATACGCGATAGGTTATAAAGAGGCAAACAGACACAAGAAGAAATGTATAGGCATTGTTCAGAGCAAATTATAGCCAGACAGTGAGAGGGTAAGGGAAAGAGCAAGGTTTTTTTTTAAGATTAAGTCAAGTGATGACTGAAGAGATGAGTTTTCAGGTGTCTCTTTAGTAATGAGACTGGTTTTCCCATTAAACACAGTGTATCTATACTGTATCTAATTTGCATATTAATGTGTTGCTGTTGGCAACAGCATGTTGAAAAAAATATTGTCATAATGGGAGTAATAATTGGCCAAATTTTCATAATAATATCTAATATTTTCATAAGGTATATAGATATATAATTTATTTTCCTATTCAATTGTTATGTCTCCCAAAATTCATAATAAAACTGCTTTTAGTCTTGGTTTCCTCTACAGTGGACATGTATGTAATGATGTCCTGTTTTATAACAGGTAACGTTAATCATATTTGGATTTGGACACCCATAACATTTTAATTTTCCTGAGATGTTGCTTTATGATAAACAATTAGAAAATGATTCAGTTTTGAATGACAATTACAAAATATAATCATATTTCCACTAAATGAATTTTAGCCATCTTTCAAGACCAATGAGATGGTGTGGTCATGGTCAAACTTCCTAACATTTGGTATTTCTAAAGAGACCTGAATGTGCTCTGTACAGGACATTAAAACTGTGACATGTGAGGTCTCGGAGAATTCACTAAAATATAATGTACATCGGTGAGTAATCTATTCCCAAACCGATGGCACTGCCTCAAACTACACGGTTTTGATCATCTACGGTTGGTTCCGCCTCGCGGTGATGACGTCATCATTCGCGCGCGCGTGCTTCAGTGTGGCGGTTTTCTGAGGTAAACAGTTCACGCTATTTCACATAAATGGAAAACAAACTTTACACCGTTTGTTTGGGCAGTATTTTAACATAATAGTATCTGAATTATTTTCATCAGGTTCGGTGCTATGTGTGTGTCTGCAAACACTTATATCGATTGTCAGTATCAATTGGCAATCTTCATATAGAAAACCGTAAGATGTAGGGTTAACGTAGGGTTTGTTGATATGAATGCAGTAAATAAAATTCGAAATATATTCAGATTCATATCATATGTTTGATAAAAATGGATTTCTACCAGCAAATATTCAGCATAAAGAGAGATCATCACTTAGGTAAAGTTGGTTTTATATTCGCACATTCGGACTTCTGCATTCAATTACTTTGTTAACCACACTACATTAGACATTCAGCGGACATTCGCAAGTAAATATGCCATTAAAACAATACTTGGCCATTTTGATCGATGGTGAAAAGACACAGTAGGTTTGAAATGATGTTGCTGATTAGAATTTGCAAAAAACTAATGTATTACACATATAATTAGAAAGTTATTGAATGTGGAAATGTGTGAATGTTGTGAATGTGCGAATATAAAACCAACTTTACCTAAGTGAGATCATCTGCTGCTGATCCTGAATGGCTGTTTAATGAGTGTTTATAGTCTGATCGGCTCATCAATATTATCAACTGCTGAAAATACTCTTTATTTCATGATAATAGATTCTTTTTCACATCATTCATTATGCTGATCACTTCAGATCCGTTAATTGCCACATTAAGCTCATTTGTTTTGTTGTCAAGACAAGCAAACAACACGATCGGCTATTGTGACATTACAAGAAGTATCACAACAACACCAATAGAAATATAATTTTACAAATTTGCAGATACAAATAAATCACCAATGAACTGAGTTTAACTTAATTTAATTTATTGTTTTAGTTTAGTTTTTATATGACACATGGTTTATCAGAAATTAATGAACAAATTATTCTTTCACTTTTTCAATTCTTACATTGTTTATATTTGATGTCTTTTAATTGTATGTTTTTTTTTGTGTTCCTGTATATTTATGAGAGAAAAGATAAATAATAATAGATGGATTTATTGATAATTTTTTTCACCAGCTTTCAAGTACAAGCGTCTGTTGAAAACTCTGTTCTTCTAAAGTGTAGAAACCTCAGAAGAGAAGACCAGGAGACTTCGGATTGGATTGTCAGCAGAATTTCTTTATTCTATGACATGTGTTGTTATCTGCAGTCATCGGAAATCTCATCTTAAGTCATTTTTACAGGGTATCTTTATAGTCAGGATTGGAGGAGGGACTTTTTTTAGGTTGAGACAAAACATCAAAGAAACATACATCTGAGGGCAATAAACCTAACGAATCCACATCTGGCCAGGACAAAGTCATTTGCAGATCAAAGGTTCAATCTCTCTCTAGTCTGACTCATTGATCTTGCCATTATAATAGAGACAAAGGCACAGCTGTCGAGCTCAAATGGTCAGGAAACGATCTCAAGCACCTTTGCCTTGCCCGACACCTCTTAGTCAGGACGTGAATTCAAATCAAACATAGAATAACATTTGTGATCCTTCAATCCCCTCTTTGAGAGTTCTAATAACTCTCACAAAAATACAAATTTAGACACTTAAAAGTTAATTCTTGTAACTTGTAATCGTTACAGGCACATTGTACATGTTCTGTGTTGCTTATATGTAATTGTATGCTGACACAGAAACAAAACATGCAATTAGGGTCCGTGAAGATTTTACGGGTAATAATCTTTTCTGGTTGGAACTGTCATTTCCTTGTGAGAGGCGGGCGTCATTTGCTGACAGAAACACTTGATACTGTGGATGCATAGATAGTACGCAAGTAGGAGAAACAACAGCAGAATTGCTATTTCCTTGATCCACAGCCAGGGTTTACCTAACAAGTTTCCGAACCATGAAGAATTATCTTCAGTCATCTGGTGTAATTTTGCTGAAAGACCAAGAATGTCTTGTTGGATTTTGTTCAAGTTCTCTGTTGGATCCATTAACCCGGTGCAGCATTCAGGACCGATAATGGTACAGGCTCCCCCTTGTGTTGCAAGGATGTAATCCAAGGCCACTCTGTTCTGTAAGATCATCATCTTGTGCGAGGCAAGAGTGTCTTTGATGTTGCCCAGGGCCAAAACCGTATCATTGGCCAATTTCTGTACTGAATCCGACAGGCTTCTGACTTGATCGAGAGCCTGCATGACACCATACGATGGGATTAATGCTCCAAGAGTTCTTGACCACCACGTTTGTACACAAGTGAGTCCTGGAATGCAGCCATCTTTGTTGGTAGAAGCTGAATTTTGTAGATGTGGAGAACTTGAGGTGGAGTGTGTATTTTCTCTGATGGCTGGTAGGACATAAACCAGGGTGCACCTGCCATTGAATTGGCTGGGTAGGATGCTGTAGACAGAAGTCCCACATAACCACAAAGTGCCAGTCGGTGGAGGAATCATACACCACTGATTTATGGCAAAAAGTTTCGGTAGGGATGGGTTCCCGTAGAGACACTCTTTTAATTCATTCTCCTCTTTCGTATCTGATGTAGTAACGTACACATCGAATTCGGTTCTTCTTTCAATCACAAAGCTGCAACGTTCACGAGGAATTTCACCCAGTGTAGTCGATGCTGGAGCATGATTTTCCATGCACCAATAGAACATCCTTGGCATGAGTAGATCTGTCATGATGGGAGTAGCTGAAGTTAGGTTGCAGGATGGTAGTCCAGGAATGCAACACGACGAAGCTGGAGGAATTGTTACGTTGTGACATGTATCCTTGTTGTGTAATCCACTGGTATGATGATCGAATAAGGTACACGTGTCACATTTGGAGATAGGGTGTGCCACCCATGGGATTCCTGCTCCTACTGAAGGTGCGTGCGGCATGCAAACGTTCTTTCCAGCAAACAAGGCATTTCTTGACATATTCATCAGCTCTACGAATATGTTGTTTCTGGGGTCTACACTTTGCGTGATGTCCATGATGGTTAATAGTACGAAAATCTTGATCATGTTGATGGATGACTGAAGTTCCCGTATGTGAGTCTCTGCGTTGTGTATTTTTTTTTTCTTTTTCTTGTGTGATAGTTGGCTCGGCGATGGGTCTAGTTGTTTTCTAGAGGTTGTGGCTTTATCCGCAGGTGAGAAGGGTGGTGCATATGGATCTCAGGACAGCCATCAAATGGTATCTGCACAGAGGAAGAAAGAAACACAAACAAGAGAGAACAACGGTACAGAGCAGTATTTGTAGAGTCTGATCCTCTGTTCAAAATATAGTCTGCTATGGTTGTTCCTTCTTTCCCTATTTCTTAATTCCTGCAACACCTAAAGAACAGTGAGGAAGGGATGGACTAATGGAGGAGAAAGGCCTATGAGGAAATCTTCACCGCAGGGTTGGCCCCCGAAGCCTGTTGCTTTCGGTTCTTCCCTGGGCTCCTCACTGGTTCTTGTGTCTGCCCTATCCTATCCCTGCAGGGGGAGGAACAATTCTAGACACTTCCTTGACTACCTGTCCTGTGAAGTGGGTACCTTGATCTGAGTCAATGCAATCTGTGTAGATATTTGCAACCGGTCCTGAAGCTAGCGTGCATGCTCTAGTTAAGGCTACTAGTTCTGCAGCTTGAGCTGAAAAATGATCTGGAAGACGACCTGAAGCAACTACTTCAGTGGTGGAAGTTACTGCATATCCTGCTCGTCTGTTACCTTCAATAACTTGAGCTGAACCATCAACAAACAACTCCAATTCTGCGTTCTCTATGGGAGTTTCTGCTATTTCACTTGTCGCTGCATATGTAAGCGTAACACAATCATGAGTCATTTCGCCTTCATCCTCTAACACAAATTCAGTCATTGCAGACATCATACATGAGGATGGGTTCGTGACTGGTGCACGCTGTATAACAATATTCGGGGCTGTGAGAGTTGCTAACCAATTTCCCCAACGGGAGGAGGTGACAGAAGTGACTTTTGCTTGATTCATTAGTGCGGACACTGTGTGTGGGCATTTTACGTTTACAGTCTGACCTAACACCATTAATTTTGTAGGAATTACTGTAATTTCTGCACCTGTATCAAGCAAAAAATCAATCTCTTTCTCTTTTATGCTACCTTTCACAAAAATTATTTGGTCATTGTGTTGGATTACAGGGGAAAGGTAGCTACTCACAGCCCCAATAATTAGTTTTTTTCCTGGTCTTGTTGTGCTCTTAGAAGAGCCTGAACTAACTGTCCTATAGTTTCAGTGGTCACTGGCGGAACTACTTCCGGGTTGTGTGCAGGCTGAGAAGGAGCAGAATTATGCATAGCATTTCTTTTACTATCTTGCAACTTCTTCCTACACTCTTTCTCCCAATGTCCAAATTTTTCACAGTATTTGCATTTGCTTTCTCTTTTAGACCATCTATTGTCTTGTTTCGTTGTGTTAAACGTAGCTGCTGCTACTCTTACTTTTGCCTTGACATCAGCGTCTCTTTCCCATGTAGTTAACCTGTCTAGGTTACTTCTGAGAGTTCTGTTAGACCAAGTTAGATCTAAGAATGGTAAAGCTTTTCTGTATTCGGCTACAAGGCCATCTGACCAGATACGAACCAAGGGTCTCTTGTCATCTAGCACACTTTCAGGGTCATCAACAATTCCACTGTAGATTACAGCTGACTGACAAAATCTCTCAGTATATTCACTCACAGTTTCTTCTTTCCTTTGCACACAGGTAGTAATTCTAGACCAATCTATTTTGGGTCCTAAGATATTCTTTAGGATTTTCAAAATACCTTCTCTTAAATCACCCTTACTGGCATTTCGCAGTTCAGAAGCGACAGCAGATTCAAAACTGTTGAATTCAGATTCAGTTAGTATTTGTGACATCAGCTGCGTGACTTCTGTCAACGACATGTCATAAAGACGCATTTTACTGATCAATGTTCTTCTAAATTCAGAAAAATGTGTGCGTGCTGACGGTAAACTCTGAGATAGTCTCTCTATATCTTTAGGACATAAAGCTTTGGCAGCAGTTTGTATTTGCACAACAGAAGAATGGAGAGGAACACCATCAGTGTCCTCAATCCCCTGAGATCTTCTCCTAGCCCCACACACATGGACGGAATTTACAGGCACATCAGTTACTGATTGGAGAGCTACATCTGTTTCAAAGAACGCTTGTAAATCAGGGGAAAAGTTATCAGGCTGACTTACTTCCACATCAGTTTTTGCCTCTTTCTTGAGGTTCAATTTCTTGGTCAAAGTGTATATTCTAGCACGGAGTTCATTGTTCTGTTTCTCTAGCTCTGCGTTACGCTGAGACTGTTGTGTCGCTAGCGTTACACTGAATTCCCTGTGACAACAGATAATGTCTTTCACATTGTTCTTACGAATACTTGCTCCTAGTACTTTTTTACACTCATCTACCGACCAAGTCTTGTCTGGATGAATCTCATATTTCTGCGTTAGTTTTTGTCTAACTTTTTCAGTGACTATTAGGTCCATATGTTCCCCTAACAGTGTTTTGAATTCACTATCTGACCACAGAGGAGTCGCAAGACCACTCTTTTCTGTGGTTGGAATCAGCCTAGCATTCCTTCTGACCATTTTGCAAGTTTCTTCTGTACCACACAAACAAAACAAACACTTCTCTGATCAACAGAGGGTACACTTGTTTTTTAACACGTAATGCCAAAAATCTTCCCTGCCTGAAAGAACAGAGGATAAACCAAAAAATTAGCACGTAATGCTAACCTTCCCTGCCTGAAACAGAGGATAACTCATTTTTAGAATCTTCCCTGCCTGAAAGAACAGAGGATAAACCAAAAATTAGCACGTAATGCCAACCTTCCCTGCCTGAAAGAACAGAGGATAAACCAAAAATTAGCACGTAATGCCAACCTTCCCTGCCTGAAAGAACAGAGGATAAAACAAAAATTAGCACGTAATGCTAACCTTCCCTGCCTGAAAACAGAGGATAAACTTTCATCTCTAAAATAAAAAACTTTAGAGGATACACTCTTCCCTGCTTGAAAACAGAGGATAAAACTTTAGTTAAACAAACCCTACAGATGTATGTTAACTCTTCTCTGACGGCACAGAGGATACAAAAATTTGTACTGGTCTTAGGTTCTTTCGGATTAGAGACAGCACTCACCAGAGAGAAAATTTCAGTCTGGGAATCCTTGTTCAGTTTGAAGTTTCGCTGGATTCCAAAAGATGCAGATCTTTGTTTGAGCTTGAAGTCTTTCAGGTGAGAAAGCTGGAACTCTATCCGGGTTCACGGCAGCATCTGTTGAAAACTCTGTTCTTCTAAAGTGTAGAAACCTCAGAAGAGAAGACCAGGAGACTTCGGATTGGATTGTCAGCAGAATTTCTTTATTCTATGACATGTGTTGTTATCTGCAGTCATCGAAAATCTCATCTTAAGTCATTTTTACAGGGTATCTTTATAGTCAGGATTGGAGGAGGGACTTTTTTTAGGTTGAGACAAAACATCAAAGAAACATACATCTGAGGGCAATAAACCTAACGAATCCACATCTGGCCAGGACAAAGTCATTTGCAGATCAAAGGTTCAATCTCTCTCTAGTCTGACTCATTGATCTTGCCATTATAATAGAGACAAAGGCACAGCTGTCGAGCTCAAATGGTCAGGAAACGATCTCAAGCACCTTTGCCTTGCCCGACACCTCTTAGTCAGGACGTGAATTCAAATCAAACATAGAATAACATTTGTGATCCTTCACGTCAAAGCATCAGTTTGAAGTGAAATCTGCAGAGACAGCGTTTATTGAAGGACAGAGAGAACATGAGAGATCCAGAACCCTGCAGAATGAAACACACTGAAGAACAAACAGGTTGGTGTTTATTCTTGATTCTTTATTAATGAGGCTGAAAACCCATTAGGTTATAAAGCAGTTTATCAGATGTAGTGGCTAGGAATCAGGTGCTTGGATGATTTGTAAATATAGTTTGTCTAACTGTTTGGTCAAACCCCTCTGAGGAGTTTCTCAAACAAACAAAAAAGTATATGATTCTTAAAGTTCATATGCAGGGTTTTTCCAGCATAGAGAATTATGTTATTATTATATTATTAATTATATATTATACCTGTTTGTTGACAAAATTCAGGCAGGCAGTCATGTGGAAGTGTCACTGAACGGCATCCATTAGAGCTTATAGTTCAAACCTGCACATATTTGGAAAAATACTGATATTCACTTTCCACTGATTTACGAGATCTGATGAGAATTAACTCATATCCCTGAATGAATGAATGAATGAATGGTGTAGATGTGCGGTTTGTTTACTATACACTTACTGAAGCATGCATGATGCTCTAGGTGACCGTCTCAATGAGGACATAAATACATGAATATCATCTCCAGAACTGCTCTGAGAGTAAATTCATGAGTATTTTATCATTTAATTTGAGTAACATTAGCATCATATACACACAGAAATGTAAAAGTATTCACGGCAACCCATGGAAATAAAAGTCTGGTTTAACTTTAAGACCTTGCAGCAGAAATATATCACTATTGTTCTGCAGAATGTACATACTACTACTATAATCTTCCCATCTAATCATCTGCGAGCACAGCCACTGCTCCGCCTCAGCGGCAGCGTGGCAGGTGCTGCGAGGACGCAGGTGAAAAACTCCCTCCTCAAAGAGAGTTTTCGCCTCCAGTCAGAGAGGAACACACAGTCTGTAACGTGATCTACTTTCGCCCTCATTGGCCTTTGATATGTCTGCTTCTAGTCTTTCTTTGCCTATCTTTTTAAGAATAAACTTTCTTATTTCCTATCTGATAGTAACAGACTCACAGAACACATTCGACTGACACACACACACAGAGAGCTTTGCTGAATGACAAAAAAGCTGGCGCCGGCTGCACATCACGTGCTTTTAAGCATCCTGGTCGTGACGTCACTGCACCTGACGTCTGGCCGTCAATTTTGACTGATTACACATATGATTCAGAGCTGGACAACGCTGATGGCGTTCCCCTAGCGTTTCGACGCAGCTCGATGTTCCCGGAGGGGAAACTTTGCCAAGTGAGGAAGCGTGTCATTTTACACGGCTTTATGGGAGAGTCTGGGTGTGACAGTGTTTTGGAATAAAATTCAAAGCATGACAATGCTCTTAAATTAAATCTTCCCGTCTTTGTGTACAAAAAAAAGGCCAAAACGGTGGGATTTAATGCAGTGATATTACTGATAGCTTAGCCCCACCTATATATACAGGTACATCTCAAAAAATTTGAATATGGTGAAAAAGTTTATTTTTTTCTTGTCATGTATTTCAAAAGGTGAAACTTTCATATATTGTAGATTTATTACATGGCAAGCAAAACACATAAAAAAAATAATAAGTTTGATGATTAGAGCTTACAGCTAATGAAAGTCGAAAATCAGAATAAAAAATGTTAGAATAAAATTTGAGTTTCAATAAATGACCATCCATACAGTATAAATTGTGAGTATATCTTGTTCTTTGGAACCACAATAATGGGGAACACTGCTGACTTGGCAATGATCCAGAAACGATCATTGACACCCTCCACAAAGAGGGTAATTCACAGAGGGTCATTACTGAAAGGGGTGGCTGTTCAAGGAGTGCTGTATCAGAGCATATTCAATGCAAAGTTGACTAGAAGGAATACATTGGATAGGAAAATGTGCACAAGCAACAGTGATGACCGCAAGCTTGAGAATACTGTCAAGCAAAGCTGATTCAAACACTTGGGAGAGCTTCACAAGGAGTGAACTGAAGCTGGAGTCAGTGCATCAAGAGTCAACACGCTCAGATGTCTTCAGCTACCAAGCCACTTCTGAAACATGAACATCGTCAGAAGCATCTTACCTGGGCTGTGGAGAAAAAGAACTAAACTGTTGCTCAGTGGTTCAAAGTCCTCTAAATTTTCAATTTAATTTGGAAATCAAGGTCCCAGAGTCTGGAGAAAGAGAGGAGAGGCACAGAATCCATGTTGCTTGAGGTCCAGTGTGAAGTTTCCACATTCAGTGATGATTTGGGCAGCCATGTTGTCTGCTGGTGTTGGTCCGCTGTGTTTTCTGAAGTACACAGTCAACGCAGCCATCTACCAGGAGATTTTAGAGCACTTCATGCTTCCTTCTGCTGACAAACTTTATGGAGATGCTGATTTCCTTTTCCAGCAGGACTTGGCACCTGCCCACACTGCCAAAGTACCAAAAGCTGGTTCAGTGACCATGGTGTTTCATGTTTGCTTGATTGGCCAGCAAACTCACCTGACCTGAACCCCATAGAGAATCTAGATGAGAGACACCAGACCCAACAATACAGATGAGCTGAAGGCCGCTTTCAAAGCAACCTGGGCTTCATTACACCTGAGCAGTGCCACGGGCTGATTGCCTCCATGCCACGCTGCATTGATGCAGTAATTCATGCAAAAGGAGGCCCAACCAAGTATTGAGTGCATAGAAATGAACATACTTTTCAGAATCGGTCAAAGGTCTCAATATGAACCCAGAAGACTGTGAACTTTTCCTTTCACAGCAGCAGTTGGGTCAAAGTTGAGGTACTGTAAAATACATTTGTGCTGGCTATAAGTATTATGCCTATTATTAATTGTTAATAAACTGTGTTGTTGAGATGGAACTACCTTCAGAAAGGTAACTTCAACGTTTTATAGTTAGCCTACAGTGTTCTTTTGGCCCTCTAGCGTTAGAAATATAAATCTGCACACGTCTTTCTGGAGGATGTGCTTCGTTTCTGATCCATGATCAGTTTTTATCGTTTATCTTTCAGCCGGAGCTACGAATCTGTGTATGATGTGCCACGCACAGGTGAATGACGTAGGCCTATGTGTGTATGTATGATACATGTAAATGTAAACATCAAAATGTAAATCCATCCCGACATCACTAAAATATAGATTGCATTATTTTATTCATATCTTTGTTGTTTTTATTTATATAACGAGTTTTAGGAGGCACTCGAAACAAAATGTCACAATAATTCCTCTATTGTGCCAAGACATGACACATGTTTAACAGAAAGAGAATTCAGTGCTGATATATATATATATATATATATATATATATATATTAGTGGTGGGCCGTTATCGGCGTTAACGTGCTGCGTTAACGCGAGACTCTTATCGGCGATAAAAAAAATATTGCCGTTAATCTATTCTCAAAGTTGGGTTGGGAGCTGGGTCTATACTACGCAAGCTATGATGACTTTCACCCTGATATTTTAGCGCGGATGTATACCTAGCCGAATTGCACTGTAGGGGGCGAGAACGAGTCTTCGAACTAGAGGCTCGCAGTCCGTGATGGACAGATTGTTAACGTCTGGTCTATGTGGTAATACAATCGGGCAGGACATCCAAAGTACACTCACCTATCATTCATCAACCTCAAATATGGCTTTTCATCTGAAAGATGTATGTAGTAGCAACTTTACATGGCCGCTCAATATGATGTTAACCTAGAGAAATGTGCGCTATTGAAGTGTTTGTGTGGAAGCGCGTTTGCGCAGGACAGGCTCCGGTGCGCTCACTTGCTCTTAAAATCTCCGTCATTCTTGGTCATACAGATAAAAGTAGCCTAATACATCTTTCGAATCTGTAAAGACTCTACGTTTATTTGTGTGCACTCAGAATAACAACGAAACGTTGCGCTTTTAAGCAAACAGGATGCGCTTTAGGTCTCATGTGAACTTGAGAATTCACTCCCTTGTCACCCTCTGCTTCGAACCTGTGTGTATGCCTAACGTTACTGTGAGATTACCACATCAGACGTGACGTGCTAACATGGATGCAGCTATGAAGCCGCCGGGTTTGCTTCAGGGAAAATTTATTTTTAAGAAGCTTCCCAATGGAAACTGTAAACAGTTCATCACGACCTCTTATGTAGACCTACAGTTCCAAATTCATGTTTAACTGAATAAACAGTTAGTAAACAAGTACATCTTATTGAACATAGTTTATTTTCATCACCAATTATCATCGTAGAACAGCTTTCTCAAGCAGTTTGTGATGCATTTTGGAAACAGGAGATGAGCCCCTGGTCTAATGCGCCACCTGGCTTGAGAAACCCGTTCTCAAAGACTTACTTTTAGTCATTATTTGGGTAGCACACATATTCTGAATGCCTTCGGCAGAATTCAAATGAGCCATTTTAATCTAGATTAATCTAGATTAATTCCAAAATTAATCTAGATTAATCTAGATTAAAAAAATTAATCTATGCCCACCCCTAATATATATATTTCAATACTGCTTGTCAATATATTTTTTGAATTGTTTTATTTTACTATGCAAATTCATGGTAACAGGACTGAAAGAAAATCCCAATAAAACAAACAAAAAAATAGGTTAATTTCCTAAAATAATGTTTTTAACATAAGTAGCCTGTTTGATTTATGGAATAGCCTTGCTAAAAGACAATAGAAGCCCAATAGAAATCACAGAAATTCCAATAGTTTCCATTAAAATAACATTATAAACCATTCGTTTTGTCCAGTAAAACCATTACAAAATCACGTTTTGTAGTGTGTTTGGGGCATTTTTTCAATATGATCTAACATCCCACCAATAGAATCCATCACAAACCAGCAGACACCATTATAGTTTCCATTACAACCAATACAATTCCCATTATAACCATTAAATCCATTACGTTTTCTATTGTGTTTTGGGCAGGGTTCTGTTTTTCTTTCAGCAGGGGTACAAGGGGATTTTTATGACACAATTTATTGTCTTTTTAATTAATACATAATAATAATAATAATAATAATCAATAGTAGTCTACTATTGATATTATTATAAATACATAAAAATAATAATCAATAGTAGTCTACTATTGATATTATTATTATTATTATTATTATTATTATTATTATTATTAATAATAATAATAATAATAATCAATAGTAGTCTACTATTGATATTATTATTAATACATAATAATAATAATAATAATAATCAATAATAGTCTACATTATGTCTATATATTTGTATTATTATTAATACATAATAATAATAATAATAATAATAATAATAATAATAATCAATAATAGTCTACATTATGTCTATATATTTGTATTATCGAGGACCAGAGTGCTGAACGTTGAGTTTATAGTCTGTTTTACTGTGTTGCACACTGATTTTGATAAAACTCTTTAGAAACTATATGTATATTCCATATTCAAATGTTGCTTATTTGAAACCTATTGTTCAGGGAAAAGTTACTTAGTATTTTATTTTTTTATTCAGCTTTTCAATAAATATAAACTGCATATACGAAGCTGTAAACTGCCATTCATAGAATAATTAAGAAATGTTAGATATCCTGCTACAACCACTGCTCATGTGATGTTAATAACCCTGATGCGTTTGATTTGTCCTCCATCTAGTGTTGAGTAGATGCTCGTGCACTCGAGTCAGAATGACTTTCAGTTTCGTGTTCGTGTTCATTCATTCCCTGACAGTTTTCAGTTGTAGTTTCAGGGGGCGTTTCCTGAGAACTAGTGCTAGGTTTGACTCAGAATAACACAGAACTAATCTGATACAGTAGTGTTGAACTTCGGCTGTTTTCCTCTGTATCCCGCTGGGCAGATTCCAGGGAATCCCTCTGAAGAGTTTATAAAGCTCTGTGAAAGTGCTGCGATCAGAAGCAGATCAGAGTCTGGAGCAACTTCTGACGAGGTGAGGTTCATTATCTACAGCACACCCTTCACATTACATGAGCTGAGTTTATCATGTATGATATCAAATATAACCATAGCTGAACATATATGATATCAAACATAACCATATTCCAATTGGTAAAAATTAAGAGAAAATGGAAAGGAAACTTGAAAAAAAAAATATATATAAATATGACTATCTACATAACCATCTTCCTTTAGAGGTGACAGGAAAACAATCGGAAGTAGTGAAAAATATGCATTTTACATGTGGTTATAATTTTGCGATCATATTAATATATGTTAAATTATAGGATGGGACAGGATTGAATCTCGTGTTTAAGTTTGCATGCATGTGTCTGTTGAAGTATAGGCTGCATATTAAAACTGGTTATTATATTTTTTTGATTCGCGGTTATTTTGAAACATTTAGGCTATAAAACGTGTATATACAGTAATATATAAGTATCTTCGTAACGGTTTTGTTTAAATTATTGATGGTTTTAAATGTATATTTCAAACTGGATGATTTTTCAATATCCTCCTATTTTTTATGTAGCTGTTGAGTAAAACAATGAAAGGTTGAGGTTGATTTGAACTGTTTTCTCTCATATATCACATAACATAATTATAATTCAGTCATTCTTAAGAAGTGGGAAAAAACACGGTGTAAAATTGAAAGAAAAAATTAAGCCTTGTGCTTGTACATTTATGTATGTTATAAGTAGGCTATTAATCGACCAAGTCATGCTTTGATACAACTCTTCTCTTTTTTAACAACATCTGCTTTTTACCTTGGACTGTGTGATATAATTCATCTTCAACAGCATTCAAGATGTTTTAACACTTCAAAACACATTCTGATGTTAGCAGACAGATTACACGTTCACATGTGACCAACAATTCCTCAACAAATATACAATATCATGATGAAATATGATCAGAATATTCCTCTGAAACCTGGAGTTGTAGTCTTTTTAACTCAGATACATTGAGTCAGTCAATTACTGTATTAAAACAAACAATGAGTGTGTTATTGTTCATAAAGCGTTTATTCAAGACTCACAGATTTATTATTGGCACACAATCTGGCAGTGGTGACTAATTTGGCATTTCTTTCACAAAACAAATGGAGTTCATAACCATTTTTATTATAGTTTTTCTGTTGAAGCTAGATGCTTATGGCACATGCTTCAGGATAATACAATGATCTGAATATGTCAAATCATTTCCTCATATTGGAAGATGGTGTTGACATATCATGGTTGTGACCAGGAAATATTAACATTAGGATTTAAAATATTATAAAACTATAAAACTGTCCAGAGCTTTACTGTGCAGAGGAGGGGTCCTTTAGAGAGACAGCTGCCCCTGATATTCCCTGATTTATCACATTTTAATACAAGTCTGACGGTGTTGACAAAGTGGGGACACAACTTTGAACTTTGAAAAAACAGCCTTGATTTGATGTAAGCTATTATTATGTGTTGTTTTTGATAAAACAAGCTCTTTTTTCATCATTAAAACACATTTTTGTCCATTTTATAGCATATGAATGATTGAACCCTTCTCTGTGGACAACAAGTGTCGTAGATTTCACATAATAATGATACAATTAAATTGAAGTGGATAATTATGTTAAATACATTCTATTATTAATCCCCATAATATATATATATATATTTTCTAAACTTAAAAGCAGTTACAATTACTGGACATGTTTTGTCCCATGTCTCAAGAATGACTGAATTATGTAAACTCTGATATATTACATAACACTACATAAAGTACATGTATCTACAATTTATTTTAGACATATGTTGTGGAAGATGTTTTAGATTGGATTCATAAAAAAGCTATCTCTCTCAAGTTTTCTTGGAGACAATTTACCCCGTGTGACAACATGCCCCGCTGTATGCTGTACAGTGTGAACCGGGTCATATCTGCTTGACCTTTGATTTTTGAGCTACATGAATAGCGTGAACTTTCCCCCGCAGTGATAAGAACACAGACTAGTGAAACTCATCAAAATAAAGCAGCACAATGTCCGTCCGCCTCTCGAGAGCTGATTCATGCCGTGAGCTATCGTGCGTCACGAGTGTCTGATCACAACCATGTGTGGATGACCAAACACCCGAGTGACCCGACTCGCTCCAGCGCGCGCCAGCAGCTTTATGATCCCCACATGTGTTTTCCGTACATGACTCGGCAGATCGGTGAGTCAAGCCTCGGCCCGTCTGGGTCACTGAAGGTGATTCACACGTGGAGCTCAAAGTACTGTGAGGTGTGATTCAGCTGCGTTCACAAATACAGCTCCTACATCAGGAGAACCGGCCTAAACACTGCTGTTTAACCCACACGGCCTTAATGAGCAAAACCTTGCTGTTCAACCGGTCGCACACAATACATGTGACACGTTTTATCAAGTAAAAGCTCTTTTAGTGTAATTCTATCAAACGTCCAGCTTCAGCTCGTGCTTCATGTGTCTTTCTGCTGAAGACTGATTCTTATCAAGTAAACGTCAGAAGAAGTTTAGTCATATTTCCAGATGAACACTTACTGAAGCAGCTCGGCGTTCCTTGATTCTCCATCAATCATTTCTTCTCGAGTCTCAAATCTGATCAAGAGCTTTTGAGGAACGCTTCATCCCTCAGTCCTCATTCAAGTGCATTGCACTGGATCATGTTTGGATCATTTCAATCTTATTTTACTAAGACATGTTGGAGATATGACTAATGGTATTTATATAATTTTATGAAAGTATCTGCTACACCTCTAGATATCTTTACATTACGAATATCAGAATTTCATTCCCATTAATAATGCACCACGTGCACCAAATGGCATATTTTCGCTCAGTTTGAGTTTCTGAATAAAACCGAGCTCTTTATTCAGTAAAGATTGAAAATATTTATTCTCACTACATGAGAAACAAAAGCCTCATGTATCAAATATGATACTCAACAAAATATTTAATTAGATTTTCTCTCTCTCAAGTAGATTTTTAGAAAGTGCCTTTATGGGGAAATATGTGTGTAACTATGCCAATAACACACACACACACACACACACACACACACACACACACACACACACACACACACACACACACACACACACACAGACAGACAGACACACACACA
>CM049867.1:3248899-3258899 GCA_027474115.1 Schizopygopsis malacanthus
GTTCGTTTCCAGTCATTCTACCTTTACAAAAACAGTATGCTGCTTGATACTGCATATGGTAGGCTACTCGTTATCATATTATTTGTATGCATTATTATAGGGTAGAGTGGGATACCCCCCCCCCCCCCCCTACAGTTTTTCTCAAAATAGCTACGAGATGAAGTCAAGATAATGTGTTATTGTAACTATGGTCTCCGTTGACGAGCGTGATGTAGAAGTGTTCACTATGAAGCTGACACTGGTGATGTTCTGGAGAGAAAGTAATGATCTAGTTTACTGCAGTAAGAAGAAAAGTGTTTTAAAGCGTGTTGTTTAGAAGAACATCACAGTTATATATGATGTGAGAACAGTAGATTGGGAGTACGTGTTATTTAATATAAATATAATTATATTTTCAGAATGACATAATTTTTTTTCTCAAACTAAGTGTGTGGTAAAATGAGCGATTACTGTAGTTATTCTGTTCTGAACATCAAATTAATTATAACTGGTTGGTTGAATAAAAACATTTAGACTTTATATTTAAAAATGACCTCAAGTTAGCATCAGGTAGCCTAGCTAGTTAGCTAGCCAGTTAGCATCAGCTAATTATTTTTTTTTTTTTAAAGACTATTATAATTTTGAAAATCATACTCATTTATTATATATAGCCTATATATATTTTTAATGATAAGCTAAAACTGCACGTGCTCTGATTCAGCTGTACAGGTTTAAAGTAAATTCTGTGTCAGACTGGGGTGTGAAACGCTCCCTTGGCTCAAATCTAATAATCCCTTGTTTTCAGGATCATCTTTGAAGCATCAGATAGATGTTAGATAAGCATGAAAAGTATCCTCGTCTGCTACTGATCAGACAACTGCTTAGATAACAGCATTAGTTCGTTAACATTTATCTGTTCATATTATTGGTAACTAGGGTTTTAAAGGGGAGGAATATTTCTGGTAAATTTCTGGAAAACTTTCCACTGGAAACTTTTGGAAATTTCCCAAAATGTTCCACCCTTGTGTTACCCTACTGGTAACATTGTACTATAAGCTCCCATCAGTTTACATGAGTTAATGCCCTAAGTAGCATTTACTAACAATATATTTCTCTGCATTTTATTAATTTCATTAACATTAGTTTATGAAATTACAACTGTTCATTGTAAATTAAGTTCAAAACATTAACATATACAACTTTGATTTAAGATTTTTTTAGTAGCCTAAGTGTTAAAATGTATGTTAACTAACATAGATAAATAATGTTAACAGATTACCTCACCATATCATTTGATTCAACTTTTGAATTCAATAATGCGTTAGTAAGTCTTAAAAAATGAATATTAACAAAGGTTAATACATGTATTAGATATGTTTTATACACAGCTTAACTAATTTTGACAAACAGAACCTTATTGTAAAGTGTTACCATAATATTTGCATGAACCATTATTAACACAAATGAACTTACTTTAACAGATACTGCTTATTGTCAGTTAATTCTTAACTAATGGGTCATTAGCCTAAAGTGTTCGCAGATAATTAGTCCCACCTTAAACCAGTGACTCGCGATGACTAAACACGTTTACTTAGTCATTCATCTGCAATATACAATCTTTAATCGCCTTTTACCTCTAAGTGCAAATATTTCAGTGCAGATACGTGACACTTTATTTTTAACGTAAGAGCATTAATTTGTGATTTGAATGTGCGAGACTTCCGGTGCGGTTCGTTTCCAGTCATTCTACCTTTACAAAAACAGTATGCTGCTTGATACTGCATATGGTACTCGTTATCATATTATTTGTATGCATTATTATAGGGTAGAGTGGGATAAAACGCCCCCCCCCCCCAGATAAAGTCAAGATAATGTGTTATTGTAACTATGGTCTACGTTGACGAGCGTGATGTAGAAGTGTTCACTATGAAGCTGACACTGGTGATGTTCTGGAGAGAAAGTAATGATCTAGTTTACTGCAGTAAGAAGAAAAGTGTTTTAAAGCGTGTTGTTTAGAAGAACATCACAGTTATATATGATGTGAGAACAGTAGATTGGGAGTACGTGTTATTTAATATAAATATAATTATATTTTCAGAATGACATCATTTTTTTTCTCAAAGTGTGTGTGGTAAAATGAGCGATTACTGTAGTTATTCTGTTCTGAACATCAAATTAATTATAACTGGTTGGTTGAATAAAAACATTTAGACTTTATATTTAAAACTGACCTCAAGTTAGCATCAGGTAGCCTAGCTAGTTAGCTAGCCAGTTAGCATCAGCTAATTATTTTTATTTTTTTAAAGACTATTATAATTTTGAAAATCATACTCATTTATTATATATAGCCTATATATATTTTTAATGATAAGCTAAAACTGCACGTGCTCTGATTCAGCTGTACAGGTTTAAAGTAAATTCTGTGTCAGACTGGGGTGTGAAACGCTCCCTTGGCTCAAATCTAATAATCCCTTGTTTTCAGGATCATCTTTGAAGCATCAGATAGATGTTAGATAAGCATGAAAAGTATCCTCGTCTGCTACTGATCAGACAACTGCTTAGATAACAGCATTAGTTCATTAACATGTATCTGTTCATATTATTGGTAACTAGGTTTTTAAAGGGGAGGAATATTTCTGGAAAACTTTCCACTGGAAACTTTTGGAAATTTCCCAACATGTTCCACCCTTTTGTTACCCTACTGGTAACATTTTACTATAAGCTCCCATCAGTTTACATGAGTTAATGCCCTAAGTAGCATTGACTAACAATTATCAATATATTTATCTGCATTTTATTAATTTCATTAACATTAGTTTATGAAGTTACAACTGTTCATTGTAAATTAAGTTCAAAACATTAACATATACAACTTTGATTTAAGATTTTTTTAGTAGCCTAAGTGTTAAAATGTATGTTAACTAACATAGATAAATAATGTTAACAGATTACCTCACCATATCATTTGATTCAACTTTTGAATTCAATAATGCGTTAGTAGCCTAAGTCTTAAAAAATTATATTAACAAAGGCTAATACATGTTTTAGATATATTTTATACATAGCATACTAATTTTGACAAACATAACATTATTGTAAAGTGTTACCAAAATATTTGCATGAACCATTATTAACACAAATGAACTTACTTTAACAAATACTGCTTATTGTCAGTTAATTCTTAACTAATGGGTCATTAGCCTAAAGTGTTCGCAGATAATTAGTCCCACCTTAAACCAGTGACTCGCGATGACTAAACACGTTTACTTAGTCATTCATCTGCAATATACAATCTTTAATAGCCTTTTACCTCTAAGTGCAAATATTTCAGTGCAGATACGTGACACTTTATTTTTAACGTAAGAGCATTCATTTGTGATTTGAATGTGCGAGACTTCCGGTGCGGTTCGTTTCCAGTCATTCTACCTTTACAAAAACAGTATGCTGCTTGATACTGCATATGGTATTCGTTATCATATTATTTGTATGCATTATTATAGGGTAGAGTGGGATAAAACGCCCCCCCCCCCCAGATAAAGTCAAGATAATGTGTTATTGTAACTATGGTGTACGTTGACGAGCGTGATGTAGAAGTGTTCACTATGAAGCTGACACTGGTGATGTACTGAGAGAAAGTAATGATCTAGTTTACTGCAGTAAGAAGAAAAGGGTTTTAAAGCGTGTTGTTTTGTAGATCACAGTTATGATGTAAGAACAGTAGATTTGTAGTATGTGTTATTTAATACAATTTTTATTAGGCTATATTTTCAGAATGACATACATTTTTTTCTCAAACTAAGTGTGTGGTAAAATGAGCGATTACTGTAGTTATTCTGTTCTAAACATCAAATTAGTTCTAACTGGTTGGTTGAATAAAAATATTTAGACTTCATATTTAAAAATTATTATGTAGCTAGTTAGCTAACCAGTTAGCATCAGCTAATTATTATTATTTTTTTAAAGACTATTATAATTTTGAAAATCATAATCATTGATTATATTATTGTTTTTTAATGTTAAGCTAAACCTGCCAGTGCTCTGATTCAGCTGTACAGGTTTAAAGTACATTCTGTGTCAGACTGGGGTGTGAAACGCTCCCTTGGCTCAAATCTAATAATATGAAAACTCGGGACATTTTTCATACTTGGTTCATAATTTATGTCATTGTCCATAAAACTATGATAACACATTTAACTTCTGTTTCACTGAAAACCGTAGCCCCCACCCCAATCATAAACACACTGGTTTATAATACTGTTTATTGTTATTTTCTTAGTTATTTATAGCGGTTTCCACAGAAGAATATTTTTGTCTAAATGCTTCCATAAAGAACCTTCAACAGTTCTGTTTCACAAAAAGGTTCTTTGTGGCGAAAGAAGGTTCTTCAGGTTATAAAAATGTAAGACAGAGATGTTCTTTAAAGAGCCTTTGACTGTGTGGAAACAAAACTATTTCTTCTATGGAATATGTGTGAAGAACCTTTCAAGCTCCTTTACTGTTAAGAGTGTAGGTTGTAAACAGAGTTTTGAATGAGAAACGGTGTTCAGTCGGGTGTAAATATATAGTGTTATGAACTAGTTAATAAAGGTGTGGACTGTAAATGGTTGACAGCGCATTGGTCAGCTTCAGCAGGAGAAACATATTTGCCGAGTCATTAAATGATTCATCCATGAAACCGAGTCTGACTCAGCAAGAGACCACTTTCAGGAGTCTAGCTCACATCCCAAGAGATGCGGGACCGGGACCGAGAGCACGCGTGATTCACAGACGAGAGAAGAAGCAGCGGCAGTAGAAACGCATCTGAAAGCATCTCCAGTCCAGTGAAAGCCCGCAGAAGAGCCGGCTGCGCGGACAGACACCTGACGTATCCTGCTCTGCGCGCGGCGCCGCGGTGACGTGACGCGCCATACACACCTGAACACACCTGAACACACCTCAGTCAGAACAACCCCGCGGAAGAGCCGGCTGCGCGGACAGACACCTGACGAATCCTGCTCTGCTTCACACACACCTGAACACACCTGAACACACCTCAGTCAGAACAACCCCGCGGAAGAGCCGGCTTCGCGGACAGACACCTGACGAATCCTGCTCTGAACACACCTGAACACACCTGAACACACCTCAGTCAGAACAACCCCGCGGAAGAGCCGGCTTCGCGGACAGACACCTGACGAATCCTGCTCTGCTTCACACACACCTGAACACACCTGAATACACCTCAGTCAGAACAACCCCGCGGAAGAAGCAGCTCGACTCGTTCCAGCGGGAAGACTCGCGAACAGAGATGATTGAATCTAGAGAAGAACGATGTGCTTTCAGACTCAAAACCGCAGGTAAGTGGATTTCTATTGCTCTTCAGTGGTATGATTTTGACAGAAAACTTTTGTTTTTCTCCAGAGTTACTGTTTGGCACGCAAATAAATGTTATGACATCGTTTTGTGCACGGATCCATTTTGATTCCGTAATGGACAGAAACAGCCAACATACACGTTTAAGAGTTTATTTAACCATTTATATATTTGTGTCAGTATATTTAAATTGGCATACAATACATATCTTTGAAATACGTTTTCTCAAAATGAGTTTTTTTTAACTGAGCGAGAAAAATAAAGAAATTATTGTTTAATAGTTTTTTACAGTGTTTCTTCATAACATTTGCTTGATTTATATTTTATTCCTAAAAACATGATCTTATTTTCTGACTTATGGAGTCATAAAAACAGACCCAAAATCCCATCTGTAAATACTTTGAACTATGTCTTTATGCTGTGTTCACATTTATGTTAAAGGTGCAAATTAAAGCATATTTAGCCCTCATTTTCACATTTAAACACTGCATTTAAGAAAACGTTTAATACAAAAGAACTGTCCTGATGTTGCGATTAATAAAAGAGAGATATGATGATAGACTGACCCTTCGAGATGTATTTCCAGGTGCAATATTACCAGTATGATTGGTTATTGTTACAATGATTTACTTTGATATGTGTGAAAACTGACTCGAGCTGATGCATTCACAGAATAGCATGCTAATAACTTCACTCGTTCTGAGGTTGCTTTGATTGTTTTTGATGCTGTGGAAATATGAAAGCTATTGCCTCATGTTCTGTGGTAAACACGTGATGATTTTACAGCAGGTCATTGTGATGTGAAGTGGTTCATCAGGTCTGGAGGAGACGAGACGTGTTCAGATGGGGAGAGAAAACATGGCAAGATGTTGGCATAGCTGTATGTAATCACTGCCCTGCTATGCCTCCATATTGCCATTTCTTTACTTCCAATGCCAGCACTGCAAAAGAAATGCCTCCAAGATCTTATACAATGTCTGTTATTAGTCATTCCCGGGGGATGTTCATGTTTATAAGATGTTATATGTCAAATACATGTTTAAATGATGTTATAATAATTTAGATTTGTCTTAAAAAAATGATATTTGTAAATCTTCTTTTTTGACTATTTACTAAATCAGTCTTTTTTTGTAAGTTATGTAACATTTTCTTATAATCCTACAATATGTTTTTCCTAAATTAAACAATTGTCATGTTTTATTTACTCCTTTATTTGTATTTAGGTGTTAATTTTTTTTATCTTATGGATTTTATATTAAGGATGATACTAAGCGGTCTACTATTCTTTAATAATAATGTATTTATACATAATTGTATATAACTTATACAAATAATTTAAAACAATTGTTGATTTGAACTTATAAACAGTTTTTAAGCATGACGTATTAAGTAGAAAATGTATCATATACATTCCTTTGCCTTTCCAAAATACATGGATACAAACATTTAAAATCAATTCAGCTTATACTTAATTAGTAGCCTAATTATATATATATATATATATATGTGTGTGTAAAAAGTGAAAATGACAACTGGTCTTATAAAGCTATTTGTACTTGATATGATCCTAACAAAAGTTTCTGACTGAACTGAATCCAAGGAGGTGATATTTAAAAATACATTAGATTAATTTAATGATCAATAATAATTGGTAACACTTCAGTATAGGGACAAATTCTCAATATTAACTATAGTTGCTTATTAGCCTATTTACATATTGGCTGTTTATTAAAGCACATATTCTACATGACAATACATCCCTAATCATACCCAGCACTTAAACATAACTACCGTACTAACTATTAATAAGCAGTAATTAGAAGTTTAGTGAGTCAGAAGCCAAAGTTAACAGAGAGAACTGGACCTTAAAATAAAGTGTGACCAAATAATTACATTTTTAAAAAGAAAAGTATTTTGAAGGAATGGATCTTGATTATGGACAAATAAATGAACAGTTTTCCTGAACAACAACAAACAAATACTTAATTTAAACAAAGTAGAATATTATTTTATACCTTCATATTTTTCTGTTTAGTGAATCAGTGAATTATGAACATAAATAATCTAAACGAACCGATTCACTAAAACCCAAACAAACACTGACTTCAGTCATGAAAAATAAGCGTGAAACTTTTATGAAAACAGCAGAGTTGGGGTCACATTTCTGAAAAAATTATAAAAATCAATTAGTCATATGAATAACTATGCTTCTGAAGAACAAGGCTATTTACTGTTTTGTGTTGTTATAGATATGTATGGGCCACCAGCTATTAAACAGACAAAAGAGTAAATGTTACAGTGAGAAACATGTCTTTCTCACACGCCCAGATATGAAGCGGCACCAGAGTAATCCTGCAGTGTAATCTCTGGCGGTTAGTCAGCAAACGCTCGTCTGAAGGGTGGATTCAGGATTCAAATCCACTGGGAACTGGACATGACTCAACTGAACTGAGGCTCAGAACCGACCGCCAGCTCGTCCTAGCTGGCTGGCTCCAGGACTGTTCTGGTGTCTTACTCCTTCTCTGGAATTTATCTGTGGTCTTTTCTAAGCTTTATACACCTTGCCTGAAGATTTTGATTGGGTTGGGTTGGTTTGGAATTTTTCGGAAATTAGTATTATTATTATTATTATTTTTTTTACACCGATAAGCTTTTCTACATATTAAAAAAACTACATAAATGTAATGACTGAGCAGATGCATCAACACCATTGTAACTCTTCAACCGCTTGATGGAGGAAGTTGCAATTGTGCATTCATTTTCTTTAGTGCTAACTTATCCATCAAACATAAGTTGGGAAAATCAACAAAAATGGCTACAAAGAAGTTTTCATCAATTTCTCTTTTATCACTGATTTCTAAAGTTTCTAAAGTACTCATTTTGGACCCACAAAAAAGACATATAGACTATAAAGATAAAATAAAATAAATAAAGACACACTTTTATCACAATAATTCGAGTGATTAATGCACCACAGCGTCTGTTATTGGGAAAATATACATTTCCATGAGTTTCTTACGGTGTGCTCAAATATTAACTCAAGAAAGCTCTTTTGGGAAGTTTTCAGCAATTACCTGGGTTCAGTTGATTTTGAGAAATGCACCACAATTGCAGAATGTGTAAGAATGTAAGAATAAATCCTGCAAATGCATCTTAATATGGTAGAAACAGTATTATGCTATTCCAAATTCAGACACCGTGTTTTATAAAAATAAGTTTAAGTCATATGCTGATGATGCACTTCTGTAGACCAAACTGTACATTATCACCCTTGACACAATCCAGTGGGCTTTTCTTTTTCTTTGGCTTTTGGATTATTGCAGTAAATATCTTTGTGACTAACCAAAGTTTATGATTTTTACACGTTTGTTCATCACACAAATTTTCACAAATGAACGCAATATTTATGAATTTTGAAGGCTATAAATTTGCTGGCTAATGCTAAACATGAATTCAGTAAGATTGTTATACACACTGGCACTAATTATGTTCGACTTTTTGATTTTCACTAAAACTAACAGTAGAGAGGTGTTTGAACTTGCAGACACGGTGGAATTGAGATAAATCAGGTAGATTATTTACAAAGCAGTCTTTTGTTAGAAGTGATGTGTATATCGTATTTGTAACAAGGAGTTGAATTTACAGCTTTAGCTATATGGAGTTTACACAAGAGATGGTCAGAGATATCATTGCTCTGCTGCAGAATTCCAACATCATTAACATAAATTCCATGTGATAATATTAAATCTAAAGTATGAATACGGCAATGAGTAGGTCCTGCCACGAGTTGTCTGACCCATCCCAATAGAGTTTAGAATGTCTATGAATGAGGATCCCAATACATCCTTTTTATTATCAACACAGATATTAAAAATGAAAAGAAACCAGACTTTTGAGAAATACTGAAAATATTGCTATAAATTGTAGCATCACCTCCCCCTTTACTTTTTGGACGTGACACATGTTTATAACAGTAATCATGGGGGGGGGGTAGACTCTTTTAAAGTAATGTATTCATCTGGTTTTAGCCACGTTTCTGTCAAACAGAGCATATCTAGGTTTTAATCTGTGATCATATCATTAACCAAAAGTGCTTTCATAGAAAGAGATCTAATATTCAATAAGCCAAGCTTTATCGCTTGTTTCTCTGTATAAAAATATATATATATTTTAGTTATTTATTTGTTGAACATCAATTAAATTGTTACCCTTAAATTGGTTTGGACTTTTTGGACTGTTTTCCTGACCTTGGCTCCAGTTAGTCAAGTATGAACTCTAAGAATATGTGCCATATTTCTTGAGAGAAGAGCGGCACCACCCCAGGAGGGATGAAGAACATCTCTTTTCATTAGGTCAGGTCTGCCCCAAAAACTCGTCCAATTGTCTGTGAAAATTGATGTCGTAGACATGGTTGCTCCCTTAAAGAAGGTTAAAGAAAACCGTGGTATTACGAGTACACTCACGCTCTAAAGAGAGCAGCCCGGATAATGGAGCGCAGCTGGAGGAAAACAAAACTAGAGGTATTTTGTAATGCATGGAGGAAAAGTATCTCCTCCTATAGAAAAGCATTAAAAACTGCTAGATCTGCTTACTTTTAGTCTTTTCGTATAAAACAAATTAAACCTCAGGTATTTATTCAATACAGTGGCTAAATTAACAAAAAAATAAA
>CM049867.1:3263899-3271399 GCA_027474115.1 Schizopygopsis malacanthus
TCAGAAACACCTGCTGCTGCCTCAAACCGGAGCTTCAGTGTGAACACCGAAGTGAAGTGAGCCACGGCTCGTGTGGAGTGAAACCGAGCGAAGATAAAGAGATGGAAAGCGAATGAGAGCGACAGGCTGTAATCAGCTTCTTTCTGCTGGGTGAGTCCTGACCCTACGTTGGGCGCCGGGTCTGATGCCCTGCGAGTGTGTGTTTTTGTGAGGACGAGGGTCAGTGGGATGCTTGTGTGTGTTTCCAGACTATCTTGTATCTCACAATGCATTAGATCCACTTCAGTGGCACAATTACAAATGATTTTTAACTGACCTTGCAAAGACCGAATAAGTGACATGCAATTTTCTAACAGACAGAGAGAGTTTGAGTGCGATTCACTTTTACTAAAAGCTAGTCCCGATGAATAATAGATTAAGTAATTATAATTATTTTTCAAAACCAGTAATTGCACTGATGTGGTCCTTGGGAAATCGTTGAAGTCAAAGCTATTTACAGCAGTGAGTAGATGATTTTGCATGATTTAGCTTTAGTTTAACACCTAAAGTGTGGTCTTGGTGTCTTTCACCAGTGTATTTGAACAGATAGAGAGTCTGTCTCTGTGTATGTGTGTGTTTGTTTGCCTCATTCATAACACTGTTACTGGCTCAATATCAATGGGACTTAACAGTTGCCATAACAACCAAACATGTTCCTCACAGGGATGGTTGAGTATTTGAGTTCAGTCAGTGAATCACTGCCGACAGTATGTAATGCACAGAAAAAACATCATTATTGCCGGGACAGTCAACATTAGTGCTGTGTAATTAACATAATGATCCAAACTATTGAAAATATTCCAAGAATGATGATCTTTCCAGTACAGAATCACAAATAAGTTGTGCAAATGCATTTGTGTAGTGTTTTTCATTTGTCATATTACAATGACGCCTTCCAAAGACAGAGAGGAAGACACGAGAGTCTGTGGCAAACAACAGGCCTGTAGCTCGTGTGTGTTTCTCATTGATGTCTGGACGTTTTACACGAAGAAAAGTGTTGCTTGGGTAAATGCAAAGCTTTTGCCAGCCAATGTATAGTTTGTCATGGGAATGCAACATTATTTTGGGACAATACAGATTTTTTAAATGCAAGCACACAGTTTCTTGTGGAGAAATGCAAAGCTTTAGTGTATAAATGGAAAGTTTCTTGAGGAAATGCAAGTGTCTTGTGGAGGAACACATATTGGGTGCGGATGCTAAATTTGTTGGGGAAATGCAACACTTTTTCTAGTAAGCGTAACATTTCTCTGGGAAGCATTACATTTTTGTGAGCAAATGAAGTGTCATGTGGAGAATGACAACATTTTATCATTCAAACAAAGTTTGTTGTGCGGAAACGTATATCTGAATGCTTTTGCACTTGCTCGTAAAAGTACTGCAACTTCTCACCAGCAAAAGTATTAATAGTTTGTTTCTTTCATATTATATTCCTATATCACATCATTCCCATCACCATTTTTGCATTTTCTCGCAAAATACCAAGTTTTGGAGGGACTGAGCATTTTCAACTGCTATTCTATAATTGCTCTTAAGTCGGGACTTGAGCGCTCACATACTGAGACTGATGCTGGAGTATGCTCTCGCTAATGGCGACGTTAAATGCAGCCTCGGCTGGCATCCAGATATCAGCTTATGGTGCTACATCCATTCTCCGTGCAATTACAGGCCCGAGTGAGTGGCTTCTTCTTCTTAAGACGCACTTCTTACCCACTCCCAAGCATATGCTGCACAGGGAAAAGTTGATGCATTACAAGGATGACCCAGCTGCAAAAGCGTGGCTTCTTGAAGGAAGATGTAATAGAAAATCAGCTACATAAAGATCATGACTGGGAAAAAACGAGCCGAAGCGAGTGTCTTTGGATCTGACTGTAGCAGGAAAGGTTGAATCTGTGAAATGAAAGCCGAGGCTCGACAGAGTGTGCAAATGTTTAATGTGTGTCTGTGCATAAAGCAATAAGCAGAACAAACATCCGACGCACAGGATCATGGGAGTGCATATGAATGCTGAATAAACGGCAGGATTAAGAACGCATACAGTAAGTGCTGAGATCTTCTCTGAGGTATAATGTTCCCATTGCATAGATCTTCTTTATTTCGCCCACACATGAGTGTTTCTTACAGATATAAAGCAGTGATTCCCAACCACAGCTACATGTGGACCAAAAGACAACACAGATTTAGATTTAGCTTGTGTGACTTACAGTATAAGATATTAAACATATTAGGATATACTTGAGTCGTATTGATGTTGTAGTACAGGCATGTGAGACAGCAAAGGTTGGGAAAAGCTGCTCTAAAGTGCATGACATTTTCATCCTGAGATTCAAAAGCAAAAATCGATGCATGTGGTCTTTCAATAAGTACAAGTGACAACTAGAAAATAGATTGACAATAAAGCTAACATTTCTCTCTGCTGTTTGATATAAAGTCAAAAATAAACCCCAAATCACCAACAAAATCACGTCTGAATTAGTTTTCAGTTTTTGTTACAGTACACAATGCAAATGTAAATATATAATCTCTTTGCATCTGGCAAAAATATAATGTGTATGGAAATAGAGATATTAAAATATGGAGCATATAATGTTACGCAGTGCAAATTATTTCACTGATAAAAATATAGTATAAAAAGGACCCTGAGATCTCCTCTGTTTTCTCTCTGTTCTTGGTGGGACGTTTTAAAGCTTTACATCTTGGAGGTCTACATGAGATTTGGATGTCAAATAAATAAATGACTCTGGTAAAGTGCCTGGTTTCTGCTGATCGATGTTTGATTCAAGTCGCTGATGTTTGCATTTCATCTTTCAGATCCACGTCGTTCTCGAACGCAGCATCCTCTTCATCACGCTGCTGCCGCGCAAAATTCACAAAAACCTGAAAGAGACAGAGAAGCACGTCAAATGAGGAAGTTTATCTTCATAGTTCATTTCTACAATGCAGACGTTGTCTATTTCTGCTGAGCCTTTAACAATAATGTCTGTCTGGGATCACAATGCTTTGTTTTTCAAATGTAAACACATTCGATTCAAATATTCAAAAAACATAAAAAACAACTAAAAAGAAAGCCAATGAGACATTTTTAATTTAATTAAATGTTGACAGAAACTGAAATCGTTAAAAGTAATATCTTGATCTGACAGACATCATAGTGCTTTGACTTTACAATTCAGTTACACTGCTTCTAATACCTAAATAATAATAATAATAATAATAAACCAATGGGGAAAAAGGCCAAAGAGAAAATTGTAATGTAATTTAATTGACAGACAAAAAATTGTAAAAAAAAAAAACAAAAAAAAAAACAAACATAATAAATATTTGCAACTTAAAAAAAAAATTCAAATACTTAAAAAAAATAATAATAATTATATTACAACAAAATTTGAAATGTTATTATTTTATTTCATCTGCAAAACATTGATAAAAGCTTTCAGTTCAATCATTCAGAATCAGATTTAGCACTGATTTCTGGTCTATAATTTGGTTTGTATCAGATATTTTTGGTTCGACTATGTTCTGAATGGCTTAGTAGCCAAATTGGCTGGCGAGTGAAAAAGTTGATGTCAAACACTAGTAACCCATCCAGCATCGGCGCTATCTGCCGTCGTCTTCAGCGCTGGTGTGTTTTGACTTTGAGACAGCGGCATACGCTCAGATGAAACACAATCTTCCTCAGAGATAAAGACTGCACTCATCCCTCTATAGAGTGTGTGAGACTGTGGATGAAGAGCAGCGCTTCACGCTGACTGATTTACTGCCGTCGCCGAGCGTTTACTGTACAGCGAGTGTGTCTGGAGAATCACTGAAGGAGAGAAGACAGTTCTGACGGGACAGAGACGTGTTTAATACTTCCTCAGGACAAAACCTGAAGACTCGTGTACATACATGATGCATGGATGCAGATATGTGCAGACACTGTCTGAATACTGGTAAACAGTCAGTAAGATACCAGTGACCACTGATGATCATTGTATGGAGAAAAACATTCAATAAAAATATATATATATACAAATATCTTCTCTTGTTTTCCAAAGACTGGTATGATAATTTGGGGGAAACTCTCTCTTTAAAGAATCAGAAACATCAAGCATATGAAAAATAAGTAATTGTGTTAAATGTGCACTGATCTGATCATGCAATATTAATGAAAGACAAGGCCACTTAAGTGACTTTCTAAACACACTTAAGCGCACTTTTAAAAAGTGTTAAATAATGTCAAATTAAAAGACTTACTTTTTAAATTAATGTTTTAATAAGATTTTGTCATGCTTAAAAGAATGTAAAATAAAAATCTAAAATATAACATGCTTAATTTCACTTTGTTATAATGTCAAAGAAAAGTTTTTTTAAGTACATTTTAAATAATTATGTTTTAATAATCCGTTGTTGTGTTTAATAGTACTACACTTATTTTAATGTTGACTAGCATACTAAAGCATATGTAGAGTTCTTGACTATAATTTCAACTGTAGTGTTATTCAATATTACAGTTAATACAGTATATTTTAAATATTCATAATTGCAACTTATTAAAATCTGTAATTACCAATATATTTAAATACATGACAGAAATTTCAATAGAAATGACATTAAAGTATAGTTTAGTTTATTATAAATGCTTGTCTGTACATTAAGCAGTACTTTAACCATAGAAGTAATACTGAAATTACGTATAAAGAGGTACTTAAGTCCTACTTAAGTGGGTCAAAAACACTCTAGAGTTAAGCATTTAATATCAATGTAAACTGTAATAAGTTTTATTTAAATTATAATTAATTATCAAAATGATTCCATTCAGTTCACACTTAAAGCTGCAGTCCGGAAGTTTTGACTCTTTGTCGTTGTCTCTGTTTGAAAACCTGCAAAGCAGTTATTTGCTGAATAATTTTCTTAACGTGGGTTGTTAGGTTTGTTAACCGCTCCGTCGCGAATGCATCTAATGTTTTGAGGAGTATGTGTGTGGCTGTCAGTCACCGCACTGCTGTCATCTGAACAAGTAACAAGTCTGCTACTTTTGTTCTGACCAACTGAGGGAAATAACATTACAATAAATCATGCTACAAAGGTGATTAAATCTAATGATCGAAACACATTAATGTAGTCTAATCTCTAACTGTCATACCATTTGAATTTCATTTAAAGAAATTATTTTAACCCCAAAAGCAAATTATTTTAAAATACAAATCGTGTGATCCCAGTAGACTAGTTGTATTCAGATGCACATTTAATTGATTGGAAAATGAATGCATTTATGATAAATGTAATTATTCCAGCTGCTCTGAGATAAGTCAATAAACGGTCCGCCACCATCCTCACATGCGATAAAGCCTATACTAGCCTGGACAACTTCTTTATGTTTACAGACGTGACATGACGCGGTGGCAAGCACAAAATCCCAGCAGTACCCCTCAAGTTAGGAAACATTATCATACGCTAACCGCTGAGACTCGGGCTGAAGTAGGGAGATAGTATTGAACACTGACTGGTTATGTACTTGCTCAAAAATTAACTTCAGATCATGTTTAATGAAATAAAGTTACTGACTGCAGCTTTACGTCTTCTTTCAAGGTATATTGTTACTCTAAGCACTCTGTTTAATAGTATGCTAATGTCAGAATCTAAAGTAGAATCGTTACATATCTTAAGATTCCCATCCTCACTTACAGCTTCTTCAAAATACTAGATATAAATGTTGAATGACATTTCTTTTCATGTTTGTATAGATGATCCGGCCAGAATAAGAGATCTGATCCCCACACGTCAGGAGAGAGAGTGTGTGTGCACGTGTGTGTGTGTGTGTGTGTGTGTGTGTGTGTGTGTGCATGCATTCGTGCGTGTGTGTGTGTGTGTGTGTGTGTGTGTGCGTGTGTGTGAGGGTGTGTGTCTGTGAGTGAGTGTGAGTGTGCGTGTGTGTGTGTGTGTGTGCGTGTGTGTGAGTGAGTGTGAGTGTGAGCGTGAGTGTGTGTGTGTGTGTGTGCGTGTGTGTGAGGGTGTGTGTCTGTGAGTGAGTGTGAGTGTGTGTGTGTGTGTGCGCGCGTGCGTGCGTGCGTGCGTGCGTGCGTGCGTGCGTGCGTGCGTGCGTGCGTGCGTGCGTGTGTGTGTGTATGTGTGTGTGTGTGTGCATGCATTCGTGCGTGTGCGTGTGTGTGTGTGTGTGTGTGTGTGTGTGTGCGTGTGTGTGAGGGTGTGTGTCTGTGAGTGAGTGTGAGTGTGTGTGTGTGTGTGTGTGTGTGTGTCTGTGAGTGTGTGTGTGTGTGTGCGTGTATGTGTGTGCGTGTGTATGAGGGTGTGTGTCTGTGTGTGAGTGTGTGTGTGTGAGAGTGTGTGTCTGTGAGTGTGTGTGTGTGCGTGTGTGTATGTGTGTGCGTGTGTATGAGGGTGTGTGTCTGTGAGTGAGTGTGAGTGTGTGTGTGTGCGTGTGTGTGTGTGTGTGTGTGTGTGTATGTGTGTGCGTGTGTGTGTGTACCTGGTCTAGTGTGGTCTGGGACACAGAGTAATCCTCCACATGCAGCAGCTGCTGGTGTTTGTTGAGCTGGCTGAAGATGTGTGCGAGGGCTCCGTCTCCCTGTGGGATCTGGTACTGCAGGGTGTTGTGATGTTTCTCTTTCAAAATGCTGCCAGGAAACGTGTCATGCACAAACGTCTCCACCGTGCACAGGTCGGCATGATCGGCACTCACACGTATAATCAGTGTGTATCCTTCCCCGAACCTGCAACACACACACACACACACACACACACACACACACACACACACACACACACACACACACACACACACACACACACACACACACACAGAGTTACAGGCGATAACTCTTCACAACCTGGATTAGTTTTAGATCAAAGCACATATGAACCACAGATTATTTCATGCAGAATTCAACAACATTGCCACAAACTTCAAAGAAGAAGAAAAAGTTCCTGCACAGCATCTGATAAAAACAGCACTATATCGGTTTCTCTTTCCACAGAGGATGCGACGCGTTCAGCGCTGAGCGCTCAAAACAAACAAATCTCACAACGCACACTATTTTCCTAATAATTGTTTTTATATCTCACAATTCTGACTGACTTTTCATCATTTAGATTTTTTGTCTTGACGTTTTGATTTAACATATCATAATTATATATTTTATTGTCGGAATTAATAGTCACAATTCTGTTTTTATTTTCATTGACTTTTTAATTAACATGCCGCAATTGTAACTGGTTCTTGGAATTCAATTGTTTTTTTAATTGTGAGATAAAATCTTGCAATTGTATCTTTTTTCTTCCGAATTTTGATTTACATTCCACAATCCTGCCTTAAAAGATATATACAATTGAGAAAAAAAAGCCAGATTGTCAAGATAAATGCTCAAAACTGTGAGAAATACAGTCAAAAGTCTGTTATAAATGTGTAATTCTGACTGTCACAACTGTGGGCTGTCATTGAACTATAGATGTTAACTCAAAACA
>CM049867.1:3273899-3328899 GCA_027474115.1 Schizopygopsis malacanthus
GGGGGGGTTATACTTTTATTCAGCTATGATGCATTAAATTGATCAAAAGTGACACTGAAGACTTTTATACTGTGACAGATGTGACAGTTTCCACAAAAGTATTCAGCAGCACGACTGTTTTCAGCATTGATAATAATCAGAAATCTTTCTTGATCAGTAAATCAGTATATTATTATGATTTCTGAAGATCATGTGACACTGAAGAGTAGTGATAATGAAAATACAGCGCCGCATCACAGAAATAAATTACATTTTTAAGACAAAAAAATGGATCAGATTTGGACTTGCTAACAAAACAAATGTGCATTTTTTTTAATAAAATGAAACAATTTTATTTATTGTATCTCCGAACTGTCACTGCATTTGATTTAAAAAAATGCATGTGAGGAAATAACGTCGAGCACAACTCATTCCCTCACAACAGCTACAGCAGCGCACACTCACTATAAACATGAAGGAACAATATACACAAAGACAAAGTCATCTCTTCGTTTCTGTATCCATCACAGGACGAGTGGAGACGATACAAGAACTCACTGACAGCAACAACACCACATGTCCGGGAAATATAAGACCATGTGTTTAAAGAGAAATATAGGCAGATATGTTTATTTACACGAGCAGATCGTGCACCGCAAACCTTCAGTATGTGTGACTGTGTTTGATGACATGAAGTGTGTTCCCTGCTGAGTGTGTGAGGGAAGTGAACACAGCGTGAGAGACGCCGTCCTACAGATGGCAGCAGAAGCACGCCGCAGGAGGACCGACGGGATGAAGGGAAGGGAAAGAGGAGAGGAAGGTCTGCAGATGGAGAGTGATGGAGAGCAGTAGATCTTGTCCTACTGCTTTGCTCCATTAGACAGCATGAACAAGAAAAGATAAAGCAGAGCGAGAGAGAGAGAGAGAGCGAGAGAGAGAGCGAGAGAGAGAGAGAGAGAGAGAGAGAGAGAGAGAGAGAGAGAGAGAGAGAGAGAGAGAGAGAGAGAGAGAGAGAGAGAGAGAGAGAGAGAGAGTGAGAGTGAGAGAGAGAGAGAGAGAGAGAGAGAGAGAGAGAGAGAGAGAGAGAGAGAGAGAGAGAGAGAGAGAGAGAGAGAGAGAGGAGGCTCCATCAAGGCAGCTGCTCTTAATTGCCTCTTCACTCATTAATGCCCATACCTCCACAATCATTAATTACAACCGAGAGACACACAGAGAGAGGGAGCAGATAAATTCAGGCACATATCAAATGTAAGGCCTGTAACAGGACATCGAGTGATGACTGAACGCAGTACAAGTAAATGTTAAAGGACGGCACCCATTCACTGCAAAGCATCCATTTCTGAGACACTGATGCAGATACATGTCTCCAAACCAGATGAAGAAACAAACACATCCTAATCTTGGATGAGTGAATTTTAAGCAAATTTTTATTTCAGGTAAACGATTCCTTTACCTGATTACATGACTACTACTATGATAACACTGAAAACAGCTGTGCTGCTTCACAATTCTTGTGCAAACTGTGATACATTTTATTTTTCAGGGTTCACAGATGAATAGAAAGCTCAAAATAACAGCATTTATTTTTAAATAGAAATCCATTGTAACATTATGTCTTTACTGTCACTTTTAATCAATTTAACAAATCCCAGCTGAACAAAATTATTAATTTATTAATAATGTTAATAAACATGCTTGACAAACAAAATAATCACGCGCACACACACGCACACACGCACGCACGCACACGCGCACGCACGCACGCACGCACACACACACACACACACACACACACACACACACACACACACACACTCACCTGCTCTTCAGGTGCTGGATGCTTCCCAGGCATTTGAACTGTCCATTCACCATTATGGCCATGCGGCTGCAGAGCGCTTCACACTCCTCCATGCTGAAAACACACACACACACACACACATTTGCAGCATTAGGGCAGGTTTCCAGACTGTTTTGGTCTAATTCCGTCCGTTCCTCAGCATGACTCTCTTGAGAAACACCTTCAAAGCATCAGAAACCCCAGAGCTCAGGATCCGCTTCCAAGCACATTCAAATGAGACTCATTATGAAGCTCATGAAAGCCTTTCACCTGCGCAGCCGGCCAATGAGACGCAGTCACCCAAACAAACTCATCTGCTGCCAAAGCAGGGACAAACGAACATCAGCTAAAACTATAAATTGGTGTCTTGTTGCCAGGAATTGTTATCGCTGGCTGATGCAGAGGAAGACATGATAAATATAGCTGCTGGATTACACAATAACATTTACATTCATGCGTTCAGCAGAAGCTTTTATCCATGAGCAATGTATCAGAGCTGATGAGCAATGAGCTAGAGATGAGGTGAAATACACAGAATTGGACTTGTGTTACATATACATGTAATTTACATGCACACAATATGTATATAGCATTTATAACAATGTCTTTTTTAATTCAGATTAGCTCTATATTCATCAATAATCATGCTCAAAAACTGCAGAGGAACCAAACTCAGATTTAATGTCCCATCCAAGCAACTATAGATACGAATAAAACACAGATTTATTCAAAACTGGAATTTATATTAAATAAGATCCAATTCTAATAACTATTTATGTTACAATATAACAGTGTGTTGTATGTATTTATTGTTCTAACATTAACTTAATTAAAATAAAACAGCAAAAAATGAATTGTATATCAGCTACAACATTTCTCCTTTTCACTTTGTTGAAAAAGTTAATCAAATAAAACTTAAAAACTAAATAGATATATTTAAACACATAGATAAATGACATACAATCACTAAAATTGACTATAGAAATGAAACTAAAATGAAAATATAAAATAAAAATAAATAAATTATATATATATATAGGTAACACTTGTACTCTAAAACTAGATAAAACGCACTGTAAACATAATTATTTAAAGTAGTAAATAAAGATAACTGGAGATTATTGAGTGTGTTTTCCAAGAATGTCCATCTTTCTACTTACAACAGCATGTTTAATTCAGTGTTGCTTGCTACTTATTTATATATTTATTTATTTAAATTAAATTAAAATCGCTAAATAAATTTAGGTTTTCTATTAGGGTTATTTTTTTAAATATATATATGTAAAAACTATAACCGCATATAAAACAGAAGTGGGTAGCAACCACCCCGGGTAACGTAGCAACCGCATAGCAACACATGAACAACCACCCTGTGTACCTTAGCAACCACATAGCAACACCATAGCAACCACTGTTTTTTGTTGTTGCTGTTAAATGAGCTGGTTTTACCTGGTTTTTAGTTTTTTAAATGAACTATTAACTTTAAATTAACTTTTAACAGTTCAAATTAACAAACAATCAAATTATGTCAAACTGAAAGTCTTCAAACGTCAAGCTTTTACAACAACTGTGAACGCTCTGGTTAGGCTTTTCTGAGCCAACTTAAAGTTGGTCAAACAACTTTATTATCTAGTTATTTGTAAAAAAAAAAACAAATTACAAGCAATTCGTTTTTTTATTATTAAATCCAAAAAAAGCAGGTTTTCTGTTAGAATGATTTAACAATAAATATGTAGCTACTATAACTGCATATAAAAGAAGTCTATGAGACGTCCTGAGCGTGTTGTTACCTGTGAGAGGTGAGTATAACAGATCTGCCCTCCTTAATGACGCTGAGGATACAGTCCCACAGAAAACGCCGGGCCTTCGGGTCCATACCGGTGGTGGGCTCGTCCTACACACACACACACACACACACACACACACACGCACACACACACGCACACACACACACACACGACACACACACGCACACACACACACACACACACACAGACACACACACACACACACACACACACAGGACACAGACACAGACACAGACACAGACACAGACACACAGACACAGACACACACACACAGACACAGCACACACACACACACACACACACACACACACACACACACACACACACACACACAGACACACACACACACACAGACACACACACACACACACACACACACACACACACACACACAGAGACACAGACACACACACACACACACACAGACACAGACACACACACACACACACACACACACACACACACACACACGACACAGACACAGACACAGACACAGACAGACACACACACACAGACACAGCACACGCACACGCACACGCACACACACACACACACATCTAGTATGTAGATCAGTATGCATAACCCAAAGAATAACACAAACAGCCTTATGATACAGTTAAGCAGTCACATGACCTCATTACACTGCATATGCAAATTAGTGAGTGTCATCTCATAAATATTGTTTTGCATGTTTAATACTATATACAGTGGGTAAAATAAGTGTTGAACACGTCATGTATGCATGGATTACTTGGGTTGTTATCAAGTCAACAGCACCTTTAGAAATATATTTACTGATAAAAATGGTGACGTGTTCAATAATTATTTTACCTGCTGTTGTAAGAGCAGCATGTTAGTATGTGATTCCAAACACAATTGTACATTATATAAAGATATGATCATGTGTGACCTTTGACCCCGTATGACAGATTGACTACATGATGATCTGCGCTGATTCGGAGCAGGACGGACACGCTGAGAGCACCCGTCTCGTAATGCCGCCTTTAATTAGCATCCGCAGAGAGCCAATCAGGAGTTATTCTGCGGGTTATGAATGTGGATTATTTCATATGAATCTCCGCCAGGCGGAATGAGATTTTAATGCCAGCAAACAGAGGCGCGTGTGTGCGCCGAATGCTAAATCTGCCTGGAAATACATTAAAAATGTCCCGCGAGTGACCTCCAGTCCTGTCTTCTTTTCTTCTTTAATCTTTTCTATCGTTATTCGGCTCTTCATTTTATCCTTAATCCTCAAGGACGTTCTCTCATCTCTCTGTGTGTGTGTGTGTGTGTGTGTGTGTTTGCTCTGTCTGTGTGTCAGCTGTACTTTGTGAATAAAACTGTCCCTAGCTACATCTCAAAGAAAAACGTCCCTTCAGAGACTAGGTATAAATTATTAATAATGCAGTTCATAAAGTTCAAATCATATTTTCATTCAGGTTCTCTTTCGGGCGTGGATTTATGGGTGAGAAATCCACAAATAAATGCAAGAAGACTCACAAAAACAAATCAAATGAGATTGACTTTTGCAGAATCACATGCATTTATAATTATTTTTGGAGTTTAAAATGTTCCTGAAATCCACAAACAGGCGCCAGCACTCCAGCCAATCAGATCAGAGCTTTGCGATAATATAAATATTACTCTAATCATTCTCCTCCTGGAAAGTGTATATTTATGAGCTGTGAAGTCGTAATTACAACATCTGGTGGTTTAAGACAATTGTTGTTTATAGTTTATAGTTTTTATAATATTTTGAATTGGCTTTTAATTTTGTATTTTATCTTTTTCTTTTAACTTGAGTTTGTTATTATTATAATTGTATTATTATTTTAGTATATATATATATATATAGCCCCCAGTCATGCCGCTACTATATACAGAATCTGTTAAGCTCCTGCATGGTTCTTCAGTGGTTCTTTGGCATGACTGAGGGCTAAATAGCACCGCTACATATACAGAACCTGTTAAGCCCCTTCAAAGAGTCCACTGTTGGTGCTGTTTAGCATCATTTTTGATGAAGAATTACAGAGCATTATGGCACCTCTTATGGTCCTACATAGTACTATTTGACGAAGGTGGCTTATATCACCTTTAAAGATATATGCTATATAGCACCAAAAGTGGTTCCCTTATGACTACGAGCGAATAACCACTTTTAGTGGCTATATAGTAATTTTTTTTAAGTGTGTGTATATATATATATATATATATATATATATATATATATATATTATATATATATATATATATAGCTAAAACCATTCTTATTTTAATTTGGTTTAATCCGATGCATTAAAATAAGTAAAAACGAAACTGAAAAAAATAATAAAAACTATATAGACAAGATCACAATCCACAATACATTTTCTAAAACCAAAAAAATAAATACAAATAAAATATTAATCAAAGCTATAACAGTGTTTCAATGATGCTAAAATTATTAATATTTCAGTTTTAGCTTTACTTATTTTAGTGCATCAACATTAACTAAATGATAAATGAAAAACATTTTTTTTTTTTTTTTTTACTCTATAATTTATTTCAAAAACATTTAATTTTAGGTGTTTTTTTTAATGATGTTATGGTTTAATTGTAGTTTTAGTTAACTATAATGACTGGTTCAAGTCGCTTCGGTCAATGTGATATGTTGATGTACCTTTTCTACACAAAATTCAACAATATTTTCTACATCAAATTATGAATAAAGAATGTGCATTGGGTGTGTTTTGGCTTATTTATTTATTTATTAAAGGTGCCATATAATATAAATCTGTATTTACCTGGGCATAGTTGAATAATAAGAGTTCTGTACATGGAAATGACATACAGTGAGCCTCAAACACCATAGTTTCCTCCTTATGTAAATCTCGTGAATAAAAAAGACCACTGAAAAAGAGGCGAATCAGAACATAACTCTGACTGTGATGTAACAGTCAGGATCACAAATAGTTACGCCCCTAACATTTGCATAACGTATACCAGCCCCTAACGTAGGCCAGCCGGACCATCAGAAGCTCTGCAGGTATTGTGAAGAAACAAACGAGGACAACAGAGAAAATGGCAGATCATGGAAATAAATGTAATGTTCCAGGATGTGCAGGGGATGTGAAGTGCAGTGATGGGTAGGTGTCTCTATTCAGAAAGGCGCGGAAAGCAAATAACGCGCTCTAATATAATAATGCCAGCCACTAAAGTAGGGATGGGCAACTTCGGTCCTGGAGGGCCACTGTCCTGTGGAGATTAGCTGCATCCCTAATCAAACACACCTGCCTGTAGCTTTCTAGTGATCTTGAAGACCTTGATTAGCTGGTTCATGTGTGTGTTTGATTGGGGTGGAGCTAAACTCTGCAGGACACGGGCCCCCCAGGACCGATGTTGCCCATCCCTGCAGGGACATGGTTAACTGCTTGCTAACGGTAGCCTGTTACATTACAGTACATAAGATTTCACTTACCACATAAACAGAGTAAGGAGAGATGACTGAGGACGATGGCGAATGATTTACAGATCCTGAGCACCACTGACAAGCATCTGATCTTGTAAAATATGTGGTAAGTACTGCAGCTCCATGGTATAAACAGAGTACGTGTGTTCACCAATCTCAAAAGCGAAAGTAAAACGTGATTGTGCATTCGAAAGCAGTTTCAGTGCCCCACATATTAACATATTAATAACGGCTCCCTGATGCCCGCATTTAATTTACAGTATAATTACCCGATGATATAACTCAGCGAGAAAGTATTGAAATATATATTTTCCCTGTGTTTCCTTCCTGTGCTCTAATGAAATAAGCTGCACTGTGACACAGCCAATCAGAGCAGAGCTCAACATTGAGCCGCACTTTGAAACAGCCAATCAGAGCAGAGCACTTTGAAACAGCCAATCAGAGCAGAGCTCAACATTGAGCCGCACTTTGAAACAGCCAATTAGAGCAGAGCTCAACATTGAGCCGCACTTTGAAACAGCCAATCAGAGCAGAGCTCAACATTGAGCCGCACTGTGAAACAGCCAATTAGAGCAGAGCTTAACATAGAGCCGCACTGTGAAACAGCCAATTAGAGCAGAGCTTAACATAGAGTAGCACTGTGAAACAGCCAATCAGAGCAGAGCTTAACATAGAGAAGCACTGTGAAACAGCCAATTAGAGCAGAGCTCAACATAGAGCCGCACTGTGAAACGGCCAATCAGAGCAGAGCTCAACATAGAGCCGCACTGTGAAACAGCCAATCAGAGCAGAGCTTAACATAGAGTAGCACTGTGAAACAGCCAATCAGAGCAGAGCTTAACATAGGGCAGCACTGTGAAACAGCCAATCAGAGCAGAGCTCAACATAGAGCGGCACTGTGAAACAGCCAATCAGAGCAGAGCTCAACATAGAGCGGCACTGTGAAACAGCCAATCAGAGCAGAGCTCAACATAGAGCGGCACTGTGAAACAGCCAATCAACAGAGCTAACATAGAGCGGCACTGTGAAACAGCCAATTAGAGCAGAGCTCAACATAGAGCCGCACTGTGAAACAGCCAATTAGAGCAGAGCTTAACAAAGAGCTGCACTGTGAAACAGCCAATCAGAGCAGAGCTTAACATAGAGCCGCACTGTGAAACAGCCAATTAGAGCAGAGCTCAACATTGAGCCGCACTGTGAAACTGCCAATCAGAGCAGAGCTTAACATAGAGAAGCACTGTGAAACAGCCAATCAGAGCAGAGCTCAACATAGAGCCGCACTGTGAAACAGCCAATCAGAGCAGAGCTCAACATAGAGCGGCACTGTGAAACAGCCAATCAGAGCAGAGCTCAACATAGAGCAGCACTGTGAAACAGCCAATTAGAGCAGAGCTTAACATAGAGCCGCACTGTGAAACAGCCAATCAGAGCAGAGCTCAACATAGAGCGGCACTGTGAAACAGCCAATCAGAGCAGAGCTCAACATAGAGCGGCACTGTGAAACAGCCAATTAGAGCAGAGCTTAACATAGAGCCGCACTGTGAAACAGCCAATCAGAGCAGAGCTTAACATAGAGCCGCACTGTGAAACAGCCAATCAGAGCAGAGCTCAACATAGAGCCGCACTGTGAAACAGCCAATCAGAGCAGAGCTCAACATAGAGCCGCACTGTGAAACAGCCAATCAGAGCAGAGCTCAACATAGAGCCGCACTGTGAAACAGCCAATCAGAGCAGAGCTCAACATTATTATTCATGACCCTAAGGTAATAACCAACCGTTTAATTCTAGGGAGAAATACTAGGGTTTGTAATTGGCATATAAAACCGTTTCTGGAGATTGTTTGTACTCACCTAAGCCACATACCTTCTATGTAGATATCAAAAAACAATTTAAAATATTGTATCAATGCATTATATGGCACATGTAAGGTGCAATAAATCAAATCATTATATACTGCATTACAATTGAACAAAACAATGGTATTTTTGTACTTGCAACTAGGTTAACTATTGCAAATAAAAATATTAATACTTTACCATTAATAAAGACTGCATCTATTGTGTCTGGCATGATTTCTCACTGACATGCACATAACTCGTAATTGAAGTTCATGCACGTTAACTCAGAAATGTGATATTTTCATCATGACCTGAGCAATTGCTCAGATGCAGTGTTGAACTAATCACTTGTTATTTTCTGATCAGAGCAGCAGCAGACATCAGTCTGGAGCTCAGAATCGGTCTGAATCTGCAGGTTTGTTTTATTTATATTCTGCTGTTAGACGTGTTTGCACTGTTAGTGCTCACACCAGCCAAACTGTAAAGTGTCTGAGTCTCCAGCGTCATATCATTATTTCTGTGGGTGTGAAGAAACATTAATCAGTGCGAACCAACAATCAACATAACCTGCAGCGGATACGTACATAAATGGCATCACATTTTCACTTCTCAATAATGGCTCAAGCTTTTAATACTGTACTGTATTGCATTAAAAACAGGCATTTATTTATTCAATAATTAATTTAGTTGTTTTAATGACAAGTTTTAATTATTGGCCTCTGAAAAGAATCAGAGAAAACACTAAATAAATAAACACAAACAAATAAATAAATAAATTGGTCAAAAATCATACAAAGTGATCCAACTCATCTCTTTATAGTCTTTATTTTTTACCAATAATTTTTAAATTGTAATTTATTTCAAATATACACATGAAAATAAATATAGTCATACAGACTCTTATATTTTGTATTATTGTATTTATTGGTTAATAAGATGTTTGAATTTGAGCTGTGATTTGTGTGTGTATATATATATGCAAGCTGTACAGTGTGTCACATTAGTGGACTCTATAATCTGCACAAACTGAATTAATTATTGCTGTTATGTGCCATGTCTTTAATTTGAGTCTAATAATAGCTGAATGAGACACTGAAGGAGAAGCCATTTCTTTTCTTCACTGAGGGCAGAATATACTGTACACTAATGTTGGAGTGGGAGAGATAAAAAGACTGACACTGTGCATCAAACAGGCCTCTCGTCTACTTATTACTCTGCCATTTATTCATCTTTTATGCCTTCATAGCATCCGAGCTGAAACAGGACATCGAGCTGTGTCGAGAAGCACAGTGAACGGCACATTAACTCAAACTTTACAGATACTGACATTACTGACATTATTTATGCAATATCCAAGTAAAAAAATGAAATATGAATTAATCCGAAAACCTTTCTTGTTCATATTTACTTCATACACTGTAAACATTGTATATACTTGTACACTATTGTTCAAAAGTTTGGGATCAGTATTATTTTATTTTATTTGATAAGAAATTAATACTATTATTCATCAAGGCTGCATTAAATTAATTAAAAGTGTCAGTAAAAACATTAATAATGTTACAGAAGATTTATATTTCAAATGAATGCTGTTCTTTTGAACATTCTGTTCATTAAATAATCCTGAAATTTTAAATGTATGATGGTTTTCACAAAAGTATTGGGCAGCACAACTGTTTTCAAAATTGACAATAATCAATAATGTTTCTTAAACAGCAAATCAGTATATTAGAATGATTTCTGAAGATCATGTGACACTGAAGACTGGAGTAATGATGCTGAAAATTCAGTTTTGGTCACATTACACATTTCAAGACATTACATTTGAACATATGTTCATATAGAAAACAGCTGTTTGAAATTCTAATAATATTTGACAATACTACAGTTCCTCTTCAGGAACTCGAGCTGCGTTGAATGCTTTGGGAACGCCTTCAGCATGACCACGAACGCTTCTCTCAGTCACCGCCTGGAAACGTAGTGGTACTGGGAGGCTCGCTACCTCTTCTGAAGTCCCTAGAGCAGGGGTGTGTCTAGAGAGGGGCACAGGATGGCACTGGCCCCTCTCAAAGTATGCCGCCCCCCCAACAGTGCATACTGATCATAGTATAACATCTGCGGTGTTATACTATGATATACTGTTATACTAGATTGTGTTTTATTGATTTGTGTCAGAGACTGGACTCAGACTGTGTTTGATTTCTGTATCTGCGGCTCAGACTGATTTTTTTATTTCTTCTTGGTTTCAAAGATTCTGACTTTCAAAAGATGTAGAATAGTAAACAAACCTCACCTTGCTGTCTTCACATCATTATCCCTCCATGTTTTTGAGTTATTCTCTGGTCTGATTTCGGTCAGACATTCGAACAGATTTCAGACAGGTACTTGCTATTTTTTTTGGGGCACGTGACTTTTCCCATGGGCCCCTCTGACTGGATTTTATTCATTAAGCCAAAACATGAAAATCAGGTGCTCAGCATACTCTAGAGGAGGTTTAATCCTCACGACAGTCAAGAGGGTGAAAGAAGGCCAGTAACTCAATGCCAAGCAGTTTCAGGACTGCTGGGTCTGAATTACTTTTGCCCTGCTGTACATGAACCCCTACAGTGGTGGCTCAAGACCAAGGGGTTTTCCTTGAGGGGAAATCCACAGTGCACATGTGTTGGTGCGCACTGGCACACAGCGGTGGTTTCTTATATCAACCACCAAGGAGGTCTGCGTTCACACCCCCTGTACAGGCTGGCGCACCAGATCCTTGGGTATTTCTTGAGAACAGTTCATATTCCTGGGCATCTGAATATGGGCGCAGACATCCTGTCGAGGCAGGGGCCGAGGCCCGGGGAATTTCACCCCGAGGTGGTGAAGCAGACTTGGAGAGTTTGGCCAGGCTCAGGTGGATCTGTTTGCGACTCCAGAGACATGGCATTGTCCCCTCTGGTTCTCTCTGAAGTTGAAGAAATCAAGTCAAGTTTGTGGAGAGTGCTGCGCTTCGAACAGATTTCAGACAGGTACTTGCTATTTTTTATAAACCAAAACATGAAAATCAGGTTCAGCATACTCTAGTTTAACCGAAAATTCGAAATGTCTAATTCTAGCTCAAAATACAAAACACTTCAAAGCTAAGTTTGTGGAGAGTGCCTATTCATCTTCAATGATTTACAGGCAATCCCCGAATGCACTGCGAAGGTTTAGTGAAAAAGTGTCATGGAAAATAGATGAAGTGAGATTAATCTTAATTACAGACAATAGATATTGATTACAGATACAAATGGTACTGGTAAACACAGTTTGCTAAATATTTATAAGTGCTGTGAAACTTTATGCCTAATATATTAGCTCAAACTTCCAAAGAGATGATTGAAATAATTCACATTTTTCAAGTGATTCTAAGCTCTTGATAATTGTTTCAGGTACAAATTGTTATAAAAATATAATCCAGTACATTATAAACTATTACTATTCTGAGAGAACTAGTATTAATGCATCACTAGCACTAAACTCATGTCACACTCTTTGGAAATCGATCGATTCACTATTTGAGTGTTTCACATGAGTCATCGGTGTGTCACATTGACACTGCTAGGAATTCGATCATGTGAATCATGTCATTGCTACATAACACATACTTACTGTGTGTGTTTGGGGAAAAAAGAGGACATAATCATCCTCTGCTTTTTTTCCGGGGTGCATTTTACCCCAGACGGCCAAAGAGCCAAGAAGTGAATGAATGAAACCGTGAGAGTAACGGGAGATTTGGAGCTCATGGAAGACGCGCACAATAGATGACTCGCCTTGTGATTGACTGAATGTTAGTTGACTCAAATCTAAGTAACACATCAGAGACATCGGATGGAAATATTGTCCGTGGGTCAAATAAGAGTGGGGGACAGAATCACCTGTTTCTAAAAGTTGCGGGGGACGTCCCCCCCCCGCTTGCTACGCCCCTGCTTACTACTGTACATTTACATCGATGCACAATAAAAAAAACAGTTTTAACACCAGAACATGCCCTGTGTGTGTTCAGCTCACGAGTGTGTGTGTGTTGTAGATCATTGCTGATGTTTGGATTTGAATACGTGTGAATGAACACAGACTGAAGCCTCAGCGCAGACACGTTTTTAGCTCAGACGAATCAGTGCTGATTGTGTGATCAGGACGGCTGAAGTGATTTGGAGAGCCAGGTGTGTGTGTGTCTTACTAGGAAGACGAGAGGAGGGCAGCCAATCAGAGCCATGGCGGTGGAGAGTTTGCGCTTGTTGCCGCCGCTGTAAGTTCCTGCTGATTTCTCCGAGTATTTGACGAGACCGAGTTTCTGAACTCCCCATTCAGCCACCTGACCAAAAAAGAGAGAGAGAGAGAGAGAGAGAGAGAGAGAGAGAGAGAGAGAGAGAGAGAGAGAGAGAGAGAGAGAGAGAGAGAGAGAGAGAGAGAGAGAGAGAGAGAGAGAGAGAATATCACTGCATATCCATCTACGCACATCTGTGTGTGTGTGTGTGTGTGTGTGTGTATGTGGGCATGTTTATGTGGTTTATGAGGACACAAATTTGTATAATGACATGGGTATGACATAGGTATTACAAGGAGAAGGTGATATAACTTTTCAGTGTCCCCAATTTAAAACGCTAAAACTACAGATGAGTTTTTTTGGGGGGAAATAGAAATGCACCGTTCCTGTGAGGATAAGTTAGGTGTAGGGTAGGTGTAGGGCAATAGCACATACAGCTTGTAATAAAAAACCATTACGCCTGAATCCCCGTAAACCATAAAAACCAACATGTGTGTGTGTGTGTGCGTGTGTGTGTGTGTGTGTGTGTGTGTGTGTGTGGTTCAGGTATACCCTACGTTATGGGGAAAAATGTCCCCAAACATGGCAATATCAAAATCCTTGTCCGTGTGGGGACATTTTTTGGTCCCCATGAGGAAACCAGCTTATAAATCAGACTAAGTGAGTTTTTTGAAAATGTAAAATTGCAGAATGTCTCCTGTGATGGTTAGGTTTAGGGATAGGGGCAGTGTAAGGGGATAGAATATACAGTTTGTAAAAAAAACCATTACGTCTATGGAAAGTCCCCAAGAACATGGAAACCAACATGTGTGTGTGTGTGTGTGTGTGTGTGTATGTGTCAAGGTTATAACTGAATACTAAAACTAAGAAAATTATTAATTTAAAAACATTTAATAATTCTAATAAATGAACACAAAATAAAACCAACAGATGGCAAAAGTAACTCAAATTAAACTAAAAAAGAAAGAACATACTGCTAAACCTACTAAAATAAAAGTAAAACTAATTTAAAAACAAAAATATTGTGCAGCACAACAGTTTTCAACATTGATAATAATCAGAAATGTTTCTTGAGCAGCAAATCAGTATATTATTATGATTTCTGAAGATCATGTGACACTGAAGACTGGAGTAATGAATGAAAATATTTAAAGTATTTTCATATATGAAACAGCTATTTTAATCTGTAATAATATTACACAATTTTACAGATTTTACTGTATTTTTGATTAAATAAATTCAGCCTTGGTGAACAAAAGAGACTTCTTTCAAAAACATTATAAATTCTTAACGACCCCACATTTTGAACCATACTATATATGGAAAGTATAACGAAATATACAAATATATATAATTAGTATATTGAAAATGAAAAACAACCCTTGGTGTGTGTGTGTGTGTGTGTGTGTGTGTGTGTGTGTGTGTTAGAGGGATTTTGCACAAGCTAACCAGTTGCATGGGATCAAAGACTTGAAAGACCACAGAAATACACTTTCATGTTTTTGTTTCTGAAAGGCTATAGAATAAAACACACACACACACACACACACACACACACACACACACACACACACACACACACACACACACACACACACACACACACACACACACACACACACACACACACACACACACACACACACACAGACTCCATAAAAGAGTGCAAGTTTTAAATAGAAAGATTGAGGGTGTGTTACCATGGAAACCTCTTTTTGGGGAACCCCGCGGAGTCGCGCGTAGAACTCCAGGTGTTCTCGTCCCGTCAGAAGGTCATCGATCGCGTCGAACTGTGGACAGTAGCCCATATTCTGCTGCACCAGCTGCATGTCAGTGCAGATGCTGAAAGATCAACACCTAAACACCTCAGAAACTGCATGACAACACCCTGACAACAGCACTTTATCAGGAACGAACTGGGCTGTTTCATTATCTCCCCTTACAAATCCTAAATAGTGATTTATTTATTTTGCATTGCTTTTTATTTTTGTATATGCCTACATATTTGTATTTTAGAAATGTTTAATCAGTTTTAGTTTTAGTTTTAGTTTTTTCACAGAGAATTAAGGCAGTTCTGAAGACAAAAGAGGGTTAGCAAGGTGTACCTAACAAAGTGGCCAGTGTGTGTATATTTACACCATATATTTATATTATAATAATTTTAATTAAATTCCAATTCTCACAAATGTTGTTCTGTTGACTGCATTTAACTCAACTATTCAACCCTCTTACACCAGTTTATTGTAAGAAGTATTTGATTTTTCTTTCTTTTATAGGAAGTATAAGTTCACCAAAATTGTATCACTGTGATGTATTCTTTTATGATTTATTCATTTATTTTATTTTAGGTTAAATTTATATTTAGTTTAGTTTGACCTGAAGCTGAGAATAAACAGTTGAAGATCAAGTATGTTCCTTTCACTGAACAATAGTGGACAGATCAACACGATGACTAGATGTTTAAGAGCTGGACAGAGGGACTCACCTGTATCCGTTCAGGAAAGCGTCTCCGGCCGTCGGACTGATATCTCCCGTCAGCATTTTAAAAGTCGTAGTTTTACCGGCACCATTGATTCCCAGCAAACCGAAACACTGCAAAACACGAACATACACAATCTTTCAGAGACAACATTATTCACACAGACCTCATGAACAGAACACAGTTTCTTGATAATGATAGATGATGGCCGGTGGTATCAGGGGAAAGACATTATTAGTTACAGATCCTTTCATTAATATTTTGTGTCTGTGTTGCCAAATATTAAATGCATATATCTGCTGAAAGTCATTCCATGGAGGCAGAAGTTGTTTAAAGACCTTTTGCATTATGCACTTCTTAAAAATGAGACACTTTCTTCTTATTAATGCTTAAAATAAGTTTTAATTTCATGTGTGTGTGATTTACCTCTGCAGCAGGAACACCGACACAGATTTTATCCACGGCTGGAGTCTTTTTCACACGGTACATCTGAAGGAGAAAAAAATGCATTTACATATAAGATGCTGATATTTACATGGCAAAAAATGAAATTCTGATGCTTGCAATGTAAATCAATGAGATCTGTATAACAGCACAGTACAGATATATATATATATATATATATATATATATATATATATATACATATACACACTGTATATATGTAAATATCAATCATCACTCTATATCTCCAATAATACAGTATGTCTTAGTAAGATGAGATTTTAATGATCCAAACATATAATGCAATGCAATCCAATGATGTTTGAGTGATGAAGAAATAAACGCTCCTCCAAAGATCCTGATGATCAGATTTGGGACGCACTGATTTTTCTATAAAATGATTAATGAAGAATCAAGTAAAGCCGAGCTGCTTCAGTCCAGTAAGTGCCCTTCAGGAAATCTTATTAAAGTTATTCTTACGTTTACTTGAAAAAAAAGCACTAAATATTTGACAGCATGAAGCACGAGCTCAAGGTGGACATTAGGAAAAAGAGCTTTTACTTGATAAAAAAAACATCAATCAGGCGACAGAAGGCATGGAGTAGATTGTGTGCGACAGGTTTCTCAGTAAAGTGTTGATCATATTGATCATTTAGAGGACTTGTATGATGTTCTGTAGGTTTATAGGGTTAAATAAGTGATCACGCCCGTGTGCATGAGGACTCATCTGGTCGGAGATGTTTGAGGGTCTCCTGACACCTGTCTGCTCTCAGAGCGGTGCACGATTCACAGACAGCTGCTCTCAGAGCTCAGTGATGCCTGATTACAGATCACACAAATTAAACTCACTGAGACGCTACTGTGAACATCTGTACTCTCACACAGCTGGACTTCAACCGTCTGTCCTGAATATACATGAACATACACAGCCCTCGTGAAGAACAAGGGATTACTGTGCTTTTAAAAGAGCTATTTTCACTGAAGAAATGTACTTTAAAAGAATCTATAGATGGCACAAAAACTTGGCGTAACAAAACATCTGCTTTTCAAGATGCATGTGTATATTTATCTGATCCTTGATGCGATCGCGCGCAGCAGCGCAAAGTTGATTCTGTGCTTACTTGATCTAATATTTTATGTTTTTTTTATTGTTGTAGATTTAAGTAGCAAATGAGAATCGCTCAAATTAATGCATATATTTTGAGACAAAGGTCTTCTTAATGATTTTCAGTTTTGTTTAAGATAATAAAGCAACAGTTTTTTTAATTACGAAAGAATATGTAAAAGTATGGTATTTGGGGTAAAAGCGCTCTGCTGTTGGGGCTAAATGCACAGTAATTAACATGATAATTAATAGATCACTGACTTCTCCATTCGTTGACATGTCATGGTAAGATTCAGATGGTAAATATCATATATTATGTTGGGTGTCCATATTAGAGATAATCACCATGTTTAGAATGAAACCATCATATTTTAAAATCATGATATTAATCATATCATTTAATAAAATATAATTAATTGTTTCTACTGTAGGCAAGGCAAGGCAAGTTTATTTATATAGCACATTTCACACACAGTGGTAATTCAAAGTGCTTTACATAAAATTAAGTGAAATAGTTGTTAAAAATAATAATCACAGCAATAAAAAGGAATTAAAAATAATAATAATAATAATCATCACAAAAATAAATGTATTTAAAATGAATTTAAAACATTTAAGAACAGAAAACGATTATACATAAAATACAGTTGGGATGTAGCACAGAGCTCATTCAACAAATGCACAGCTAAACAGATGAGTTTTGAGTCTGGATTTAAATGTGGCTAATGTTTTAGCACATCTGATCTCTTCTGGAAGCTGATTCCAACTACAGGCGGCAAAATAGCTAAAAGCAGACTCTCCTTGCTTTGTGTGAACCCTTGGTATTTCTAACTGACTCGATCCTAATGATTTGAGTGGTCTGTTAGATTTATATTCATTTATAATTCTTGCAATGTTTTTGAGATGATAGTATGCTGATTTAGTTACTGCTTTGACATGACTACTAAAACTAAGGTCTGTCTCCAGAATCACCCCAAGATTTATGACTTGATTTTTAGTTGTTTGACCCCTAGAGTCAAGGTATGCATTTACCTTTAGAACTTAAAATTTGTTTCCGAATGCAATGACTTCGGTTTTCTCCTTATATAACTGAAAAAAGTGCTGGCACATCAAACTGTTAATTTCATCAATGCATTGGCAGAGGGAATACATGGGGCTATAGTCATTTGGAGATAAGGCTAGGTAGATCTGGGTATCATCAGCATAGCTGTGATAGGCAATTCATTTTTTTCTCATTATTTGACTTAGGGGGAGCATATACAGGCTAAACAAGAGCGGTGCAAGAATTGAGCCTTGTGGGACTCCACATGTCATGGACGTCCACTTAGACTTATGCTCTCCTATACTCACATAATAACCTCTCCCTTCTAAGTATGACCTGAACCATTTGTGTACCATCCCAGAAAGCCCGACTCAGTTTTCCAGTCTCTCTAGAAGTGTGTTATGATCGACAGTGTCAAACGCAGCACTAAGATCTAGTAGTACCAGCACTGATATTTTGCCAGAATCAGAATTAAAGCGAATATCATTTATTATCTTAATGAGTGCTGTCTCTGTGCTGTGATGCACGCGGAAACCAGATTGAAAATTATCCAGGCATCCATTTTAGTTTAAGTAGTTGTTCAGCTGATTAAAAACGACCTTTTCAATAAACTTACCTATGAAAGGAAGATTTGATATTGGTCTATAGTTGCTCAACATGGAGTTATCAAGATTGCGCTTTTTCAGAAGGGGCTTAACAACTGCAGTTCCCCTCCGGGAACATCGAGCTGCGTCGAGACGCTATGGGGAACGCCATCAGCGTTGTCCAGCTCTGAATCACATGTGTAATCAGTCAAAATTGACGGCCAGACGTCAGGTGCGGTGACGTCATGACCAGGATGCTTAAAAGCACGTGCTGTGCAGCCGGCGCCAGCTTTTTTTCATTCAGCAAAGCTCTCTGTGTGTGTCAGTCGATTGTGTTCTGTGAGTCTGTTACTATCAAGATAGGAAATAAGAAAGTTTATTCTTAAAAAGATAGGCAAAGAAAGACTAGAAGCAGACATATCAAAGGCCAATGAGGGTGAAAGTAGATCACGTTACAGACTGTGTGTTCCTCCCTGCCCACGCTATAACACGAGCGGGATACACACAGTTTTTGCGATGATCTGGCTGAGAGGCGAAAACTCTCTTTGAGGAGGGAGTTTTCACCTGCGTCCTCGCACCACCTGCCACGCTGCCGCTGAGGCGGAGCAGTGGCTGTGCTTGCAGATGGATTAGATGGAAAGATTAAGAAGGGTGATCCCCTATCTTCTTCCTTTCCCATCAGATCCAGCGTCCCCTGCAATGCATTGTGCTCCCGCCGGGCACGCTCCAAGGAGTGTGTCCGCGCCTATGATCTCGCGGTCCCGCTGCTGCTGAGGCACTGCGGCGAGTGAGATCACGGGGATCGCACATAGATCTGGCAGACGGGATAGAGACAGGTTCGCCCTATTTCCACCTGTATTCCCCAGGTCTAGCGCTCTCCCGGGGCGGAAGCCTAAGCTGTAGTTCTTCCCCCTTGAGTGAGAGTGCGCTAATCTGCAGCAGTTTCTCTCCAAGAAGATTTATTTGTTTTGTTCCGAGCGGCTCGCGTGTTGCCGAGGCAACGCGCTCATTATGGTGATTCTCGGTTCATTTTATGCACTTTCAGACCGTGTTTACTTGTCTGGGTGTTTGACTGCATTTAATTTTGAATAATTAACTATGCATTTTATCCGACTATGAAAGTATATAATATATATATATATTGTAGAGAAATATATACAATTATATATTGTATATGACATACAAGAGCCTCTTGGGATACTTCTCAAGTGAGAGCACAATGTTTACCTCTCTTCCTCCAAGGAGGTTGAGGTGGTCAGGTTTGGCTGCTGGGCGGAGCAGCCCCAATTGTGTTCCAGCTCCTTATTCGGGGAATGTCACTTCTCGTACTCGCCAGAATCGGAGTCAGAGTGATGCGCCCGGGCCGAAGACGGATCTGCGGATCGTTAGTCTTCAGCCAGAACGCCCTGATGCCAATGGTCCAGGGCCTTGAGGGCCGGCCCCTCTGGGGAAGAGCGGTGTACACCGCAATACACGGTGCCCGTCTCTCCTCAGTGCCCTCAGGAGATCAGTCTGCTAACCCTGCCAGTGTTCTAGGGCACAGCGGTCTCCAGCGAGCGCTTCTCTCAGTCTCTTCCGCCCAGAAATGTAGCGGAGCTGGGAGGCTCGCCACCCCTTCGGGAGTCTCTAAAGCAGCTAGATCGGCCGTCCCCTGCCGGTCCTCCGCTCCAGGGCACCGAGCTAGCCGCTCTAAGTACACCAGAGGCCAGTCTCAAGTGACTGGTTGACTTAGTAGGCCACCCGGCGGCTTGGGAGCCCCTGCCAAGCGTGTCTCATTGGGATCTGCCTGAACAGACTCTGGTTCCTAGTCTTCCTAAGAGATGACGTGGGTCTGAGGACCGTCATTTCCAATAGGAGGCTTCTGAGGCAGTCCTGATGCCAAGGCCCAGGACTGGTGAGGGCAGGCCCCTCTGGGGAAGAGCGGTGTACACCGCATTACACGGTGCCCGTCTCTCCTCAGTGCCCTCAGGAGATCAGTCTGCTAACCCTGCCAGTGTTCCAGGGCGCAGCGGTCTCCAGCGAGCGTTTCTCTCAGTCTCTTCCGCCCAGAAATGTAGCGGAGCTGGGAGGCTCGCCACCCCTTCGGGGGTCTCTAGAGCAGCTAGATCGGCCGTCCCCTTCCAGTCCTCCGCTCCAGGGCACCGAGCTAGCCACTCTAAGTACGCCAGAGACCAGTCTCGAGAGACTGGTTCCCTTAGTAGACTATTCGGCAGCATGGAAACTGCTGCCAAATGTGTCTCGATGGGTCACGCACACTGTAGATCAAGGCTATGTGGCGCTCTGCCACAGCCTTTCTACGGGGTCACTCCCATTCTGGTGGGTCCCGTGCAGGCTCTGGTAATGGAACAAGAAGTGAGCACTCTCCTGAGGGAGGAGACCATCGAGGCGGTCCCTGCTCTAGACAAAGAGTCCGGGTTCTACAGCCGTACTTCATTGTTCCTGGGAAAGTGGTTGCGTCCGTCTTAGATCTTAGCTAACTGAACCGCTCAGTCACACGACTGAAGTTCAGAAAGCTCTCTTCAAGCACGTGTCTCACACCAGATCCGAAGACTGGTGGTCACGAGCGATCTAAAGATGCATACTCCTTCCCCATCACAGGAAGTTCCTGAAATGTGCTTTGGGGGCAAAGCGTATTATTATCGGGTTCTTCCCTCCGTGGCAATATAGGAGCAGCCATCCTGTCGAGGCAGACATCCAGCTCCGCTAAGGGGCTGGATGCCATGGTACAATCGTGGCTGAGGCTTCGTCTGTACGCCTTACCCCGATCGCTCAGCTCCTGGGAGTTCTAGAGAGAGTGCGCATGGATGGGGTCCTTCTATTGAAAAACCCTGTTCTGGCCAGGGCCGAGTATAGTTCTCTGACCCAATTTCTCTCCTCGACGGCTCTCCATGGGGGATTCCCGTCAGGAGGGATCTCCTCTCACTGGCAGCGGGCATGATCTTTCACCCCCGCTCGGAGTTGTGGAAACTGTGGGTGTGGCTCCCGAGGGGGCACAACTCATAGCCTCTGGTCTCTCAACTGAGGTTGCTGAGACCATCCTCCAATCTAGAGCTCCCTCAATAAGGAAACTGTACGCCCTGAAGTTGAGACTCAGGGTGCGGAGACCGCCAGCTTGATCCAGTTAACTGCCTGCTGGTACAGTGCTGGAGTTCTCGCAGGCCCGTTTCTCAGCAGGGTTAGCCCAATCCACCCTGAAGGTCTACGTGGCAGCTATAGCGACCTACCACGCCCCTCTTGGTGGCCTTTCAGTAGGCAAAACTCTCTATTTAGACGTTTCCTCCGGTGGAGGCCAGGGTGCTTATGCTAAGTAGTGGATCTGGATGCTCTCCTATGACCTCGAGTCCTCTGATCTCCCCTCGCCTTTGGGAATCAAGGCTCACTCAACTTAAGGTATGGCGGCCTCCAAGGCCTTCTGGCAGGTGTACTTGTGCAGGACATCTGTGACGCTGGTGGGTGGTCTACGCCCCTAACTTTCCAGGTTCTACGACCTGGCTCTGTGAGCCACTCCTGGCTTGTCTTTTCCCTTGCCATAGCTGTGCATTCCACACACTAAGCAGGGATTTGCAAGTATGGCGGCGTGGACATCTCGTTCCCCATAGCGTCTCGACGCAGCTCGATGTTCCCGGAGGGGAACGTCCCAGGTTACGTATGTAACCCTGGTTCCCCGAGGGAACGAGACGCTGCGTCGCAGGGCCATACTTCCGGCATCCCTACTAGAGCTATGCTTCATTCCTGGAAGCTGGCGCCGGCTGCACATCACGTGCTTTTAAGCATCCTGGTCATGACGTCACCGCACCTGACGTCTGGCCGTCAATTTTGACTGATTACACATATGATTCAGAGCTGGACAACGCTGATGGCGTTCCCCATAGCGTCTCGACGCAGCGTCTCGTTCCCTCGGGGAACCAGGGTTACATACGTAACCTGGGACGTTTTCAGGGAGTTTGGAAAAGTCCCAGACAGAAGTGAGGTGTTCACCACTTCTAAGAGATCTGCTTCTAAACAGTTAAGCACACTTTTGAAAAAAGATGTGGGAAGTGTGTCAAGATAGCATGTCGATGATTTCAGGTGCTGTACTATTTCTTCCAAAATGTTGCTTTCAATTGCTTCAAAAATAGACAGTCACTTACTTTTGAAATTGCGGTCAAATCTGTGTGACCTCTGCATAACTTGAGGATGTGCCAATCTCCTTTCTGTTATTATTGGTTTTCTCAGAAAAGAAGGAAGCAAACTCGTTGCATTTGCTGTTGGAGAGCATTTCACTGGGAATCTGACTTGGGGGGTTTGTCAGTCTCTCAACAGTAGCAAAAAGAATGCGAGTGTTGTTTAAGTTACTGTTTATAAGGTTTAAGAAGAAGGTCTGTATAGCTGTGGCTAGTTCTACATTGAAAGCATGAAGGCTGTCTTTATAGATGCTATAGTGAATTTCGAGTTTCGTCTTCCGCCACATCCGCTCAGCTTTTCTGCATTGTCTTTTCATACTCTGAACTGCTGTTGATTTTCTCCAATATGATTTTTGTCTGCCATTCTTCTTGCTGACCTTTATCAGAGCAATATCATCAATAACATTCTCAACTTTTGAGTTAAATGAATCCAGGAGAAGATCAACAGAGTCTGCAGAAATGCTTGGTGTTAAATATATTGCCTTTATAAATAGCACACTAGTGTTCTCATTAATGCATCTCTTTCTGACAGAGACAGATCTAGATTCAGTGGTGACAGAGATCATTATACCAAAGAAAATACAGAAGTGACCAGACAGAGCTACATCCTTAATGACAATGGATGAAATGTTTAGACCTCTACTGATGAGTAAATCTAGAGTCTGTCCACGATTGTGTGTGGGTCCATGCACATGCTGAATCAGGTCAAAAGTGTTAAAAATGGTTATCATTTATTTTGTAGTTTTGATTTTTGTATTATCTGTGTGAATATTAAAATCTCCTGCAATAGCAAAACAGTCAAACTCTGAGGAAATCATTGATAACAGTTCTGTGAACTCTTCAGCAAAGGCTGGAGAGTATTTTGGAGGCATGTAGATAATGATAAACAGAATGCGTGGAGCACCTTTCAGCACAATACATAGGTATTCAAAAAGACAAATGACACTTGTTTGCATTGATAAACATCTTTAAACAGAGCAGCTACACCTCCACCTCCACCTCTTCTAACAGTCATGCAGACACTTACACAATTAAAGTTAGGAGGGGCTGATTCATTGAGAACTGTTGCACTGCAGCTGTCTTCTAGCCATTTAGAAACATGAAATCCAGGTAGTTTTTGGTTATTAAATCATTGATCATAAATTATTGATTTTTTTAGTGAGCGAATGTTTAAAAATGCTAACTTGAAGCAATTCATTTTTTTTGTAAATCTATATTCAATTATTATGGGATCTACTTTAATGTTTTTATAATTTGTAATTTTTTGAAATGATTTTGTTTGTGTATTTTAAAATGTGTGTTTTTTGTATTAACATGCAATTATAAATTTTAGCCACAGTGAAAAGCACATTTTTGTTTCTTAAGGTGTGCCTTTAGCCCTGTTGTACCTATAAGTGTGAACTGAATGTAATGTTTTCAGACACTTAACTGCATGGTCATTGCAAATAAATGAAAATGTATTATCGTTTAAATTGATCTAAAATGCTTAACTTTAGAGTGTGTTTGACCCACATAATTAGGACCCCAGTATATCTGTATTTAAATATATTTGCAATTATGAAGTTGTAATTTAGTACATTTAAAATGCTTGTAATATTGAATAACACTACTGTACACTTAAAATGATAATCAAGTACTTTACATGTGCTTTAGTATGAAAAGCCTCGTTCAGACTGTCAGCCCAAATCCGATTTTGTGCATATCCGGATGGAATCTGATTTTAATAACTGACTGTCCACGCAGCATATCGCAACTGTTCATATCAGATTTGTGCATCCATAAACGCTCTTTTTTACTGAATGTGCATTGGGTTCTATGGTAATGCCGTTACGTTGTTATGCCCACGCTAAAAACAAAGGTAACAGCAATAAAGTTTGCTATACAGATGTTGTCTTCCGACATGACAACATGTTGCCGTCGCAGTTGCGCTGTAGTATTATATTTCGTCTTCTGAGGCAGCAGCAGAAATGCAGGAAGCTGGAATGTACTTTCAAAACACAAAGAGGTACGTATAATAGCAGTATATCGTTTTTTTTTCGCTTGACTTGCACTTCACAATGAAACAAGCTTGTTTCTGCAAAAATGTCTGACATGTTTACGTTTTATGTGGTGTGAGGACGTGAAAAAGCTACGCTAAATCCTATATGACCAGTCAGACTGAAACGGATTTCCATATATGTGATTAGAATAGGATTCCAAACCACATACGAATGTAGCTCAAAACAGATTTCATGTAGTTCGTTCCCGTTCAGAAAACTTAAATATGATCGGATTTCAGTCGGAATTGCACAAAAATCGGATTTGGGCTGACAGTCTGAACGAGGCTTTAGTCAATACATCAAAATAAGAGCACTTCTTTAAAACACAACAAAAAGCTTATTAGAATATTATGATTTAAAATTAACTTCAAAGTTAAACTTTTAATTTGACATTACAGACGTCACTTTTAAAAATCTGCTTAAGTGTGTTCAGAAACAGTCATGAAAGTGTCTATTTAGTCACTTAAGTGACCGAAAAAAAAGGCATTTCTTAGTTTATTAAAGAAAAACAGCATTGTTCTCAATAACCCTTCTGAGAAATTAATTAATTAATAACTAAAAAAATAAAAACAACTGGTTTGCTGGTCTTAAAATGTTTTAAACCAGTCTAGCTCATTTATCTGATTGACCAGCTAGTATCCAATGCTGATCAGCTGACAACTGCCCACGAGTCCTCCAAAACGCACACTTTATGTCACTTTTCACAGTAAGACGTCAGAAATTCGACTTGAAGACAGGAACAGGAAATACCTTAGTGAGGTCACAGATTCGGAGCAGGTCATTTTGAGCTCCGCCCTTCTGCACACGTTCACGCTCTCGAACCACGTCTTCATCCTCTTCACCTGAAGATGTCGGTAGTGACTTTATCGACCTGTGTGTGAAGATGTGTGTAAAAAGCAGACGGCAAGATCATGTGTAAAAGACAGTGAAGTTGCGCAACAAATATAGAGCTACATTCACAGGTTTCATGAAGAGATGGTTAACCCAAAAAATTTAATTTGCTGTTCATTTACTTATCCTCAGGCCATCCAAGATGTAGGTGAATTGTTTTCTTCAGTCCAACAGTAAAGATGATTTTTAGCTGAAACCATGCTCTTTGCTGATTCATAAAATGCGAGTCAATGGCTGCCATCACTTTGAGAGTCAAAAAAGCATATACAGGCAGCACAAAAATAATACCCATGGCTGCTGCCAATAGATTGAGATTTTATGAAGCGAACCGATCGATCTGTGCAAGAAACTGAACATTATTTCTGTCATGACAACTCTCGGAGGGATTGGTATGGTAATGTACATGGCAGTGTTAATGTATTTGGTCTTGGTGGAATAGATCTGCTACGCTGCTTCAGCGGCAGAGCAAGTACTGACATTTGCTACTGTCAATACATCCACAATATGCTGCTGTGAGCATGTAAGAAATACTGCTGCTGCATATATAACATGTGACATACCCCATATATAGCAAGCACGATCACCCCGTAGCAGATCTATACAGGTGGAGCTGGGGAAAGTGAAGGATTTCTGAAGCACGCTGCAAACTGCTACAGCAAACACTATTCATATATTTGAATGTTGAGCAGCGAGCTCATTGGCTACCGATACAGGAGAGAACCAATCAGCTGTGCCATGTGATAATGATGTCATTAGGTCAGATTGAGTTAAACCTATCGGACTGCGCCATCTGGAGTTTCATGAACTCTGTATTTACAACATTATACCCGTAATCCAGAGTCTCAGACAAACAGTGACATATGATTAATTTCCTTGAACTGGTTCTTTCGGACAGTTTTTTCGATGAATTAGCTCAAAAAAACTGATTCAGCAGTTTACATAATCACACAATAAAGTAATGTGTACACAAATATATTATTAAAGCACCCAATACCCAAATTGGTCTTCGGTGCAAGTTTGCTCAGTTCACTGACTGTTAGAGTAACTGGAGCGCTGGATGAGTTCATTCATCACAGGATTAGATACGCTGCTTTTTTGGCTCATTTCGAGTCGGAGTGACTGTCAGACGTCTGAAAGTGAGTTATAGATCTGTGCCTGAGTTGTGAACTGTTTCAGACGCTTCAGTCTGAACTGGTTCAAATGAAGGATCCGTTGGATTATGGGTAATAATGTTGTAAATAATCTTCAGTTTCTTACACAGACTGATCCTTTCGCTTCATAAGACATTTCATCAGAAGCCACAGGTATTCATTTTTTGTGTTTCCTGATTTTTTTTTACTCAAAGTGATGACAGACATTAACTTGCATTTATGAATCACCAATGACCACAGTTTCAGCTAAAAGTCTTATTTACTTTTCTGCTGAAGAACAAAGTCACCTACATCTTGGATGGCCTGAGAATGAGTAGCACATGTTCGTTTTGGGTTAACTATCCCGTTTAGGTGTGTGTTTCTTACATGGGCTTGCAGAAGAACTTGTACTGGATGAGCAGCGTCAGGGCGAACATGACGCCCCCCTGAATGGCCATGGCAAACAGATTCTTGCCCACCATGTTCCAGCTGAGAGGATTTTCGAAGCGGTCTTCACCTGAAGAGACAGACACACATCAGCTTTCCTCTCAAATCTCAGGATCTTGCCCTGAGGGTGAACATCTTACCCAGGTTTTGGTAGAGGGTGGCCATTGCCTGGTTTTTGGCCATGTCCATCAGCCCTCTTCCCAAACAGAAATGAGGGAACACCAGCAGAGCATGTTTGACGATGTCATTGATACGGGTTATATTCTGGAGAGACGGGACAGAGAAGGGCAATGTTAGCTTGTAAATACTGGGTTCTTCAGAATGATGCATTTAAATGCATGTTGCTTCACTGATTGTGTCATGGACTCTTTTATTAGAGGTTTATAGAAAAACATATTAGACTTTTTAAAGCCCTTTTTAAGACCAAGTAAAGACATTAAGGGATAAATTAACGGTAACACAATGGCCCTGTTCCAAATGGAACACTTCATGTGCACTTGCGGTCTTACGGACTTACAATGGCTGCCACGTGCGCGTGTCCATTAAGTCCACTCCTCATTTTAGCATTCAGAAGTGTGCTCGCGAGTGTGCGGCCGTTATGCACTCTCGATCCGTACCTCTGCCGAGTCTGCACTGGGGCGAGCTCCGCAGCAGACGTCTACCCGACAGTCAAAGCGGCATTACGTCAATAAAAAAAAGTGCGGACTCAGAGGAAGACCGTGAGGGTTTAGGGTGCCATTTGGGACAGGGCCAATATATCAATATGTTCTCTTAATGTAAATGTATTTTATTAGCAACACTTCTACACATCCCCCAATGACAGATGTCTGCTCTTGTTTTAAACAAACTCCTTTGCTTTTGTTTAATTTCTCAGAAAACAAGATCTTCATTTAGCATCTCAAGTAACTATTTCTTCAGTTAAGGATGTTTAGATAATATTTGTGTTGGAAAACATGACACAATATTGAGAAAAATAATCATTTTTAGCAGTGCATACAACAATTAATGACTTTAATGACTATGAAATTAAGATGTTCTGCTCAGATGTAAGGCATTTCAAGACCTTAATTTGTTAAAGAGCTTTTAAGACCCACAGAAACCTTGTTTTATAGTGATCTTCTCATCTTTTGAGCTTGATAGTCACTATTTACTTTAAACTCCACAGTGTTGATTTAGTATAATATATACTCTTACAGTATTGCTATCTTTTGAATTAGCTTTGATTTTAACATTTAGTTAGTTCGTTTTTTATTTTAGTTTAGTTGAAAAACATGTCTTTTTGATTTCATTTCATAGTTTGACTTAATTTTTGTATTATATTAATTGTAATACTTCAGCTTAAACTTATGTTATTTCAGTTGGTTGCCAAGGCAACATTTCAAACTTTTAAGTTTTTCAAGTTTGTTTTGATCTTTTATTTTATTTTATTTCAGCTTTATTTCAATGAAGAGAAAAGAGCAACATGAACATTCTGCTAAACTTCTCCTTTTGTGTTCCACAGAAAATATAAAAGCATATGTGTCCCTGGCTGGAAAATCACCAAAAATGACTTTATCTGGGTTTTCACAGGCAGGGTCACATATGGGTTTGAAATTATGTGAAAATAACTTTTTTTTCAGAGTGGAACTATATCCTCAATCTCCATACAATCTCAGTCTGAAATGTAAAGTCGATAAAACACAGTTTTGATGGCAGTCTAATCGTCTCCAGCGGTGTGCAATTCTTCAAACACACTGAAGAAATCATGGGGAAGTTTTGTTGCCAACCACTGTACACAGCTCACGCTCATACATCACCACACACACCAGAGACAGAGAATCTCACTGGATTCACACTGACCCATATTCTCTGAGACACACGTCCACCGTCTTACACACAAACACACTCACAGTTCAGCTTCAGAAACACATCTGAAGAGCTTCATTCAGTTGAGCTCAGTGCTTCGTGGCTGAACAAGACATCTCATTCATGAACAAACTAGTCACTAGTGCATGGCATAACATATTTGAAATATGTCACCCTGGACCACTGAACCAATCATAAGCAGCACAGGTATATTTGTAGCAATAGCTAACAACACATTGTATTGGTCAAAATTATATTTATTTTATTTTATGCCAAACATCATTAGGATATTAAGTAAAGATCAAGTTCCATTAAGATATTTTTTTAATTTCCTACAGTAAATATATCAAAACTTAATTATTGATTAGTAATATGCATTGCTAAGACCTTCATTTGGACAACTTTAAAGATGATTTTCTAAAATTTTTTATTTTGTTGCACCCTCAGATTCCAGATTTTCAAATAGTTGTAACTTCAAATATTGTCCGCTCATAACAAACCATACATCAATGGAAATATTATTTATTCAGCTTACAGGTGGGTGATATAAATCTCAATTTCAAAACTTTGACCCGTATGACTGGTTTTGTGGTCCAGGGTCCCATATACAAAGAACTAAAATATTAAGGAGATAGTAGTTTTTAACAAAAACATACTTATTAGAATTAAATAAACAATTAAGTTATTTTATAATGAGAGCACACTGAAAGCTGAAAATAACTATACATCATTTTTTTTCTCTCAAAGAAATATAGTGGTAACCTTAATATTATATTTAATATGATTTTATAACACCAATTACTGCTTTGTTTAATCAGAAACATCTTAATGTTATTTTACTTGTATTTTACTTTCATTTTATTACAAGTAGGCCAACAGCGCCCCCCAAGTAGACCAAACGCCTTACTGGATGGGCACCAGGACCCGGGGGAGGCTGTTGCCGCTGCTACTGCATGTGTTAATGACTGTTTAATCTATCACACAAAGGTGCTTTCTTAGATTAAATGTAGCGATGCAAAAACAGTGAATCTAATCATCATTCAGGCAAACGCACTGCTGACGTGATCTCTTCTCTATCACACCCTGAGCACATGTGAGATGTTAGTTTTATTGGCAAGGCATATCGGCATAACTTTGCATATCGAGTCGATGCCGCTGTTTACTTTTTAAGCCATTATCGGCCGATTCCGATATCGTTCCGATAATATCGCGCATCCTTAAAACATAATTTATATGATGGAATATAATAAACTAAACAAACTAAAACAATGTAACCAAATAAAAAACCTGGTATGTTTACTTTAAGTAGTCAAAATAACATAAATAAACATGTCTGTATATCACAAAACAAGACAAAACTGCAACATTTGTGAGACTTTTTAGGAGTTAACATAATATGTACATTGGAATAAGATGATCGATAAACTGATATAACTGTATTAGCATTGTCACCAGCAGATAAAAACATGCACACACTCTCATATATCTGCCAATACAGCAGCATTACTGGGAATGTCAGAGTTGTAGATGAGAGACCGACAGTGATTGGATGAGGACGGAGAGTCGGCTGCTGTGATTGGCTGAACGCTGTCAGGGCGGGACCGAGTGTTAAAGAGGCTTTCGTTACTGAAGATGGCAGATCTACAGCAGCGTCTGACAGTCCTCATGTCTTTATCTCGCGTAAGCGGCCCGCGAGACAGACTGCCCGTCAATAATTTCAAACCAGCTTCAACCGCGTAACTATTCGAAAAAAAACATCAGCTCAGGGCAGAGAGGATTGTGGGTAGAAACTCTAAACCATCATCTCTCTGTCTCTGTCTATTTAAAGGTGCTGTTAGTGACGTTAGCTGTCTTGCTAAAGTTTGACAGACCTACTGAATAACTAAACAATCTGTGTTTTCCAACTTTTGATTTGACTTCCAAGTTGGAAATCCAAGTACATTTATAAATGTTCTTGAATAAATCATCTTAAACTAATCTCAGCTGGTTTGATAGTCTTACTTGTTTTTTCTGGTCTAGTTAAATGGTTCTAGACATTTTATTTTTGGGCACTTTTCAGCTGAGGGAACAGCTAAACCAATTAAAACTGACTGGAACCATCAACCTCTTTAGACATCATTCAGATACTCTTTTGTCTTTTTAAAAATACTGTGTTAAACTAGGTTCATATGAAACACCCTTTTATCAGTGGTTTATTCAATTAAAAGTTTATATTATTATTATTATCATGGCATATTATTTATTATTGTAAACGTTTTACATTTTGTACCAAATTGTGCAGACTTACAAAAACAAACAAATAAATAAATCTGAAATTCTTTAAAAATGTTGATTGATTGATTGATTGATTTATTGATTTATATTTTTTTATGAGGAAAAGCTAAATTTTTGTAAACAGAACATTATTGTCCATTGGTGTGGACACTAATTGAGTTATCTTTATAGGTGCGGATGCTAATGTAGTTCTCGTTATAGTTGGTCTGAACGTGTCTTTAGCCTCAGTATGGGCTCAAATAACACTTTCCATTGGCACATCTTAAATAAGCCTCTTAGGTTTCACAGATCGTCAGTCAATCGAGGAAATAAATAGAAAAAGATGTTCCTTATTTGACCAAATGTTCTCCACTGCAGGCTTTCAGTAAGTGTGTGTGTGTGTGTGTGTGTGTGTGTGTGTGTGTGTGTGTGTGTGTGTGTGTGTGTGTGTGTGTGTGTGTGTGTGTGTGTGTGTGTGTGTGTGTGTTTCTCACCGGGTCGTCGAAGAGCTCCATGACAAACGTGGCCACGCTGCCGTTGATGCCGATGAAGAGGTTGAGGCAGGTCAGGACCACATACGCTGTGCTGGGAACGCTGAACAGGAAGGAGGCGGGATACATCATCGGAGTGATGGCCCACCTGAAACACACACAAACTTATGAAACAAAATCACACACACACAGACACACACACACACACTCACTCACTCACACACTCACACGCACACACGCACGCACACACGCACACACACACACACACACACACTCACTCACACACTCACATGCACACACGCACGCACACACGCACACTCACACACACACACACACACACACACACACACACACACACACACACGCACACACACACACACACACACACTCACTCACACACTCACATGCACACACGCACGCACACACGCACACTCACACACACACACACACACACACACACACACACACACACACACACACACACACACACACACACACTCACACACTCACACACACACACACACACACACACACACACACACACACTCACACACACACACACACACACACACACACACACACACACACACACACACACACACACACACACACACTCACCCGTATAGCAACAGCAGCAGTATGAGGGCAGGCAGGTTTGGTGGAGAGACGTATGATTTTTGTTGGAAACACAGGAAGATGATGATGACAATGATAGACGGCACGATATAATTACACTGAAACACATCAGAAAACACACAACACAATCAAACTTCGTATTTAAACAGCTTCTGCTTTAATATTTATTAATCTGACTACTATCACAACACACGTCTGTGTAGAGCTGGACGATTCATAAAAATAAATCTGAACTCGCTAAGCATAGACATATATAGACGCCATATTCGACTGCTCCAGGCACGTAGATGCGGCCGCCATGTTGGAATGGTATTTTTGAGGTAATTCACCATACCGTTTATTCGCACGGAGCCGTTGAGCCGTTCCGTGCACGATTGTGGCATCTTTCGAACATTCAGGGATTACTATGGTGAATGACGTCAAGTTTACTGCTGCAATATTGCGGACGGCTTACAAATAGCGGCCCATAGAAACATATTATTATTAGTAATATTATTATTTTAATTAATAAACACCTTTTTGGCTAAATTATGCATGCTTTTAGCATAAAGAAGATATAACCAAAACAAAAGCTCAATGGTTTAATGTTTGAAAATGAATTAATTATGACACAAATAAAAGTATGGTCATTTTACAACTGTACTGTAAAATCCACTTATTATTAATATTATATTTTTTTATTCTATTCCTTATACTATATATTTTTCTTATTTCCTTCTACTTATTTTTTTTTGCCAAACGGATCTATAGCATTTTTTATTTATGTAGCCTTGAGAGTTAACAAATATAAATAATGTCTAGTTTTGTATTATTACTGTGCTTTCAGTTCTTCAAATATGTTCTATTTCTTTCTGAAAAAAAACTAAACTTCTTTATTTTACGCTGTATATGTTGTAAATCTCCCTTGACACTAATTGATTTCTCAGGGAAGGTGAAATCATCTCTCTGCGCTGAGACTGTAGCTAATGACAGAAGAGTCTGTCTAGACCAATGGAGGCGCTGAACAGGATTCAGCGGGAAATTGATAGAGTTTTAATAGAGTTTTAATTAGCTATCTCAGCTGCTCTTTTTAGCTCTCGCACGCCTGTCCCCGTCCCATCCGTCTTCTTTCTGTGTACCATGTCCCAGGCGAAGTTGGCCAGCCAGTAGACGGTTGGGTTGACGCCGCTCACGAACTGCAGGTGTTTGGATTTACTGACGCGCTCCTGGATGAGGAAGAGGACGAAGCTGGCCGGGATGAAGGACATGGCGAAGATCACGCAGATCGACACCACCACATCCGTAGAAGTCGTCGCCCTGCAAGAGACGAGAATTCAGATCATCTCAATGCTAGAACCAGTGCTTGAAGTGGGCCGGTACGCACCGGTACACCGGTATATTTTATCCTTTAGAGTACCTGCACTTTTTTGTGTGTACCAACACTTCTGACATGTTGCTGGTACTCAGAAGAAAATCGTCAGGGTCTGGGTGATTAGGCTATATGATCCCATATATGATTATAAATGATATAGAAACTATGTAAAGCACACTACCCAGACGGGATCACCTCTCATCTCGACCCATCACATGAATGAACGCAAGCAGAGTCGGTCTCCTTCATTGTGTGGTGCGTGAGAAGGGGAGGCGGTGTCAGGGGAGACGTGCGAATAATAATGAATTATTGATTACTAATTTGAATCAGTACTTTATAATGAAAATCATATCTTAAAATGAAAAGAAGAACGCTTTTACAATCACATCATTTTAATGTGTAAAGTCATGGAAAGTCCAAGGATCCAGTGAACTAATTCAAACAGTATAAGCTCAAAACAGCGCTAATGCAGAGAAAACACGGCCGATTTCATCAGAGAGAATAGTGACTTACGTCCAGATGTCAGTAACATTATTATTTTCAGTGTGTGCTAGTGTTTTATAATGAACGCTGACTATGCGCTGGTCAGAGGTTTAGTGATTCTGAATGGAGCCGTATATTAAAGGAAGGAGGTTTAGTGATTCTGAATGGAGCCGTATATTAAAGGAAGGAGGTTTAGTTATTCTGAATGGATCCGTATATTAAAGAAAGGAAGGAGGTTTAGTTATTCTGAATGGAGTATATTAAAGGAAGGAGGTTTAGTGATTCGTATATTAAAGGCAGGATCTGTAGGTTTAGTGATTCTGAATGGATCCGTATATTAAAGGCAGGAGGTTTAGTGATTCTGAATGGATCGTATATTAAAGGCGTATATTAAAGGAAGGAGGTTTAGTGATTCTGAATGGAGTATATTAAAGGCGGGAGGTATATTAAATTAAAGGAAGGAGGTTTAGTGATTCTGAATGGAGCCGTATATTAAAGGAAGGAGGTTTAGTGATTCTGAATGGATCCGTATATTAAAGGAAGGAGGTTTAGTGATTCTGAATGGAGCCGTATATTAAAGGCGAATGGAGGTTTAGTGATTCTGAATGGAGTCGTATATTAAAGGAGGAGGAGGTTTAGGAGTGATTCTGAATGGAGTCGTATATTAAAGGAAGGAGGTTTAGTGATTCTGAATGGAGGTTTAAAGGAAGGAGGTTTAGTGATTCTGAATGGATCCGTATATTAAAGGAAGGAGGTTTAGTGATTCTGAATGGAGTCGTATATTAAAGGAAGGAGGTTTAGTGATTCTGAATGGAGTCGTATATTAAAGGAAGGAGGTTTAGTGATTCTGAATGGAGGTTTAGTGATTCTGAATGGAGTCGTATATTAAAGGAAGGAGGTTTAGTGATTCAGGAGGTTTAGTGATTCTGAATGGATCCGTATATTAAAGGAAGGAGGTTTAGTGATTCTGAATGGAGTCGTATATTAAAGGCAGGAGGTTTAGTGATTCTGAATGGATCCGTATATTAAAGGCAGGAGGTTTAGTGATTCTGAATGGAGTCGTATATTAAAGGAAGGAGGTTTAGTGATTCTGAATGAGGTTTAAAGGAAGGAGGTTTAGTGATTCTGAATGGAGTATATTAAAGGAGGGAGGTTTAGTGATTCGTATATTAAAGGCGGGAGGTTTAGTGATTCTGAATGGAGCCGTATATTAAAGGAAGGAGGTTTAGTGATTCTGAATGGAGTCCGTATATTAAAGGTATATTAAAGGAAGGAGGTTTAGTGATTCAATGGAGGTTTAGTGATTCTGAATGGAGTATATTAAAGGAAGGAGGTTTAGTGATTCGTATATTAAAGGAAGGAGGTTTAGTGATTCTGAATGGAGCCGTATATTAAAGGAAGGAGGTTTAGTGATTCTGAATGGAGCCGTATATTAAAGGAAGGAGGTTTAGTGATTCTGAATGGAGTCCGTATATTAAAGGAAGGAGGTTTAGTGATTCTGAATGGAGTCGTATATTAAAGGAAGGAGGTTTAGTGATTCTGAATGGAGTCCGTATATTAAAGGAAGGAGGTTTAGTGATTCTGAATGGAGTCGTATATTAAAGGAAGGAGGTTTAGTGATTCTGAATGGAGTCGTATATTAAAGGAAGGAGGTTTAGTGATTCTGAATGGAGTCCGTATATTAAAGGAAGGAGGTTTAGTGATTCTGAATGGAGCCGTCCGTATATTAAAGGAAGGAGGTTTAGTGATTCTGAATGGAGTCGTATATGAAAGGAAGGAGGTTTAGTGATTCTGAATGGATCCGTATATTAAAGGCAGGAGGTTTAGTGATTCTGAATGGAGTCGTATATTAAATTGAAGGAGGTTTAGTGATTCTGAATGGAGTCGTATATGAAAGGAAGGAGGTTTAGTGATTCTGAATGGAGTCGTATATTAAAGGCAGAAGGTTTAGTGATTCTGAATGGATCCGTATATTAAAGGCAGGAGGTTTAGTGATTCTGAATGGAGTCGTATATTAAAGGAAGGAGGTTTAGTGATTCTGAATGGAGCCGTATATTAAAGGAAGGAGGTTTAGTGATTCTGAATGGAGCCGTATATTAAAGGAAGGAGGTTTAGTGATTCTGAATGGAGTCGTATATTAAAGGAAGGAGGTTTAGTGATTCTGAATGGAGTCGTATATTAAAGGAAGGAGGTTTAGTGATTCTGAATGGAGCCGTATATTAAAGGAAGGAGGTTTAGTGATTCTGAATGGATCCGTATATTAAAGGAAGGAGGTTTAGTGATTCTGAATGGAGTCGTATATTAAAGGAAGGAGGTTTAGTGATTCTGAATGGAGCCGTATATTAAAGGAAGGAGGTTTAGTGATTCTGAATGGAGTCCGTATATTAAAGGCAAGGAGGTTTAGTGATTCTGAATGGAGTCGTATATTAAAGGAAGGAGGTTTAGTGATTCTGAATGGAGCCGTATATTAAAGGAAGGAGGTTTAGTGATTCTGAATGGATCCGTATATTAAAGGAAGGAGGTTTAGTGATTCTGAATGGAGTCGTATATTAAAGGAAGGAGGTTTAGTGATTCTGAATGGAGCCGTATATTAAAGGAAGGAGGTTTAGTGATTCTGAATGGATCCGTATATTAAAGGAAGGAGGTTTAGTGATTCTGAATGGAGCCGTCTGAATGGAGTCGTATATTAAAGGAAGGAGGTTTAGTGATTCTGAATGGAGTCGTATATTAAAGGAAGGAGGTTTAGTGATTCTGAATGGAGCCGTATATTAAAGGAAGGAGGTTTAGTGATTCTGAATGGATATTAAAGGCGGGAGGTTTAGTGATTCTGAATGGATCCGTATATTAAAGGAAGGAGGTTTAGTGATTCTGAATGGAGCCGTATATTAAAGGAAGGAGGTTTAGTGATTCTGAGGAGTATATTAAAGTTTAGTGATTCTGAATGGAGCCGTATATTAAAGGAAGGAGGTTTAGTGATTCTGAATGGAGCCGTATATTAAAGGAAGGAGGTTTAGTGATTCTGAATGGATCCGTATATTAAAGGAAGGAGGTTTAGTGGTCTTTGGCATCTCCTGTGGTCCTGCTTGGTATTGCAGCTTGACTTGTGCTAATTTGTATTGAAAACTTTTATTTAATTATTGATTGATTGATTGATTGTGGCACTATATTCGGTTGTTATGAATTATTAATTATGAATTATTATACAGCTTTATCCCGATTACAACTGGTTCAAAATGCGGCAGCTAGACTTTTGACCAGGAGTCATAAACGGGATCATATTACTCCGGTTCTACAGTCTTTACATTGGCTGCCTGGGCGGTACAGAGTAGATTTTAAAATGTTACTTATTGTCTACAAGTCACTAAATGGTATGGCTCCTTCATATATCTCTGACTTATTGATTGAGCATAATGTAACCAGATCTCTTCGGTCCTCTAACCAGAGACTCTTGTTTATTCCCAAGACGAGGCGGAAGTGCAGGAGTGATCGCGCTTTTGCTACAACTGCGCCAAGACTCTGGAATGATTTGCCCTTGTTTATTAGAATGGCTTCATCTGTGGCTATTTGTAAGTCTAAATTAAAAACCTATCTGTTCGATAAGGCTTTTTATCCTGGTTGAAGCACTATGTTTTTATGTTTTTTGTTGCATGTTATGATGATTTTGTTGCATGTAAAATTTTTCTGTTTTATTTTTCTTTGTGTTACTGCTGTTTTTAGTTATTCTATTGTAAAGCACATTGGTCAACTCTGGTTGTAGTAAATAGTGCTATATAAATAAAATTGCCATTGCCATTGCCAACTGTGGAATTCTTTACCGATTGAGATAAGGCAAGCTAAAACTCTTAGCACTTTTAAATCTCGCCTTAAAACTCATTTTTTTAGGGTAGCTTTTAATTAAACATTTGTTTTATTTTTATATTGTTTTATTTGTAGTGTTTTTGATTGTTATTGTGTAGGGTTTTATTTGTTGTTGTAAAGCGCTTTGAGATCTTAATTTAAGGGCGCTATAGAAAATAAAGTTTATTATTATTATTATTATTAAAAAAGTACTTATTTATTTAATATAAATAAGTCAATAATAAATAATTAAATAATGTGGTTGGGGTGGGTCGGATGAGTATGGGCACTTCTTTTTTTCCACTTCAAGTGCTGGTTAGAACTGTATTTTAAGAGACGTTGGGCTTGTTTTGAAATAAATAAATACATATATATATATATATATATACATAAATAGTGAGATGCATTTTTTTTGCACTTATTTCTAAAATATAGTTACTTTTTTAACACAAAACAAAATAGATTATGCATGCAAATAATCAGTGTTCTCCGGGGCTGTAGTTACATATTTATGGGTCCAGTACACGATATAAACCTTGGCAAGCATTTTATGGCACATCATTACACAGCCTTTCCTTCTGTATGTACCAACACAGCTTTAAAATATTGATTTAATAAACATCAAATAAACTAATACACACTTTTGAAATATGATATCACCATTGAAATGCCATTGAGATGATTTCAGAGTTAACAAGACTATGAGACATTGAGTTAATGTGCTATAAATTCGATTAAAAACATATGAATGTGGATTTTTATATGAGTAAATAATGTTACAAAATATAAAAATGATTGTGTATAAATATAAAATATATAATAAAAAGAATATATAGAATTTATTTATTATATACGTTTTATATTATATTATAATTTATTATTATTAATATTATTATTATTTATGTTTGCCAAATGCCTAGTTTAAATGCATATGTTGCAGACAGAGAAACACATAACTATCAAATCACATTTAACCTTTTATTAACATCAATGTGTTGCTCCAGCACATGTTCATGTGAAGAAATATTGAAGTCCATGTATAAAACTGAAACGATGAATCAACACTTTTATAGAAATGCATTTTGACGTTGACTTTAATAAGCATTATTCTGGGACTGATTCTTTCTCTTACCAGGTGAAGTGTTTTAGTTTGGCACTTAAATGGCTCTGATGCTTTTTTAATGTTTTAAAATGTATTTTGTGGAAAACCTGATTAATTAAGAGGATTATCAACATATTAATAATTGATCAAAATAGACTTAGGTGAAACACACTATGATAATGTACAGAAAACTGTACTGTCAGCAGATCATTATTGCTAAATAAACCCAGACACGGGGACCAGGACCCCGATATGTATATTATATTATAGAGCATTATCTGTATATTATCTTAACGCTTCAGCTAAGAAAATAATATTCATTATAATAAAAACATATTCAAATTAAATACCTAAAAAACCTTGGCAAGTTACTGAAATTAGTTTAAGTTAAAGGATTAAAATTAATAACTGGAAATAAATCAAAACTGAACAAACAGTTTTTTAGTTTTTTTTATAAAAATGTATCCTAAATAGTAAAATAAAAAAAAACTACAAAAAATTAAAAATACAATCAAATTAAAAACTGATAACTAACTAAAGGCACAAAACTAACAAACTAACAAACAAAGTTACTAAAAATGATGAAAAAGGCGAATTAAATCTCTTAATAAAATCTGTAGTATTAGTAGAATTACTATGTTATAAAGATGCGTCTGGTTCTCAGAACAGTAGATGTAGTCGCTGAGATCTAATCTGCAGTTTACCATCTCACATTTCTGGGAAAATAACCAACAAATAATCAAAAGAACACAATATTCAGAGAAAGCATAATATTCATAAAACACCTGCAGTTGCTGGTCTAGTAACCTCAGGACAGAGATGCCCATCTGTGTTTCTCAGAAACGCTCTTCAGTAGCTCACGCTTTACTTAGAATAAAACATTAAAAACTCTCCACAAAATCCAGCTCACGCAGAGCATTCTGGGAAAACCGGGCACGTGTGTGTGTGTGTGTGTGTGTGTGTGTGTGTGTGTGTGTGTGTGTGTGTGTGTTGTACTCACGTCGCTGCAGACGAGAGCTGTTCTTTGGTGAGGTTCAGTGGGTGGTTGAATGTGGTGATGCCGAACTCTTCCGCTCGCCGCCCCGCTGGAAGATTTCCTCTCAGAACGCCGTTACTGGCCACGTTCAGGAACGACACGAGCGAATGCCAACCCTGATTATAGAACCACACCTACACACACACACACACACACACACACACACACACACACACACACACACACACACACACACACACACACACACACACAGTTATGTTGTCACTAGTGCTGTTATTGTGAACTAAAACTATCAAAAACATCTGTGTTAGTTGACATTAAGCTGAAATATAATAAAAGATCATAAACGGAATATACTGTATATACTGCTGTCACCTTCACATTGTCTCTGGTGCCCAACTCCACCAGAAGCAAGCGAAGGGCCTGGGAAATCTGCTCAGTCTCATTGAACTGCACAGAGAAAGAAAGTCAGAAGGTTTTGTGAACATTACAGATTTTTCTTGTTGTAAATATTGCTTTTGAAAGGAATTAATACTTGTATTCAGCAAGCATTTGTTAAATTGATCAAAAGTAACAACAAATGCATGTATAATGTAACAAAATATTTTCATTTCAAATAAATGCTGTTCCTTTGAACTTTCTATTCATCAAAGAATCCTGAAACATTAAATGTGTCAGTTTCCTCAGAGATATTGTGCAGCACAACTGTTTTCAACATTGATAATAATCAGAAGTGTTTCTTGATCATAAATCAGCATATTATAATGATTTCTGAAGAATCATATGATGCTGAAAATTCAGCTTTTGATCACATAAATAAATTAGAGTTGAACATATACTTACAAAGAAAACAGTTATTCTAAATTGTAATAATATTTCATAATAAACAAATGCAGTTTTGGAGAGCAGAAGTGTCTTCTTTTTAAAAAAAAACATTTTTCACTCATCATCTTTCCTCCGGCACATTCTTCGTAATAAAACACCCAATTATTGTATGATAATTACTGAGTCATACAAACACATTTTTATTACACATTTACTGTTACTCCCTTCAAAGCATTAAACCAACAAGGAACAAATCTCATTTTTATTGACTGGATTTTACAGACAGGTGTTTGAATAAATCATGATAACAGATCATGTCCGAAACAATCCTAATTTACCACAGAAAAAAACATCCTTTTACTCCCTAATGTTGAGAACAGCCTTTGAGTCGGGAGTGTGTCTATTGCTTAAAATACTGACTAGGTAGGCAGCAGACTTAGACACAGCAGCGGTCAGTGTTCAGCCTCATCTGAGATGCACACACACACACACACACACACACACTCTCTCTCTCTCTCTCAGCTGTCCATCGTATTCAATGATGACGCTTGCTCCAGGGATGGGGGTGGGTTCAGCGACGTTGACGCTGGTGCCACTTCTCATGGGCCTCGAGTCCGATCCTTGAGCCGCACACTGTTCCGCTGGTGGAGCAGGGGAAACCAGATACCAGGGGGGTACCAGCCGCCCACTGGTGTCTCTTGATGCGTCACGCAGATCGTCGGTCTTGGTTGGTTTGGTGTATTTGAGAGACTACAGTGGCACAGGTGACCTGTCGAGTGCCAGAGATTCAAGCTGCATGAGGGGAATGTTCACTCGCTTTAGGAGGTCCCTGGTGTAGTCCTTAAAACACCGCTTTTGCCCTCCAGCAGAGCGCTTTGCGCCAATTAGTTGACTTTGGAGGACTTGGCGAGGCAGGCGGTGTTCAAGCATGCGTATGGTGTGCCCTAGCCAACACAGATGGCCACTGCTTCTTCCATTCAGATTGAGTCAGTGTTGCTGAGGATGACTTCCCAGGTAAAATTGAGGATCTTCTGTAGGCAGCGGACATGGAAGGCCTCTAGGTTGGTGATGTACTGGCGGTATGGGGTCCATGACAAACCGTGCTGTAAACCGTGACCTTGGTACTGATCTTCGCACGCACTCACACACACTCTCTCTCACACACACACACACACACACACACACACACACACACACACACACAGACACAGACACACACACACACACACACACACACAGACACAGACACACACACAGACACACACACAGACAGAGAAGGTGCCACATCGCTCTGGGTCTGAATGAGGGGGAGTGGAGGACGCTAACGTCCTGCTATTAGCATTACAGCCGTCCATCACAGAGCTAAGCAGCATTAAAATCCTATCAGACGTCCAGACTCTGGCGCGCTGCCGGAGAGGATTCAACCACGTTACATTTAGAGCCAAAACTGGGCCGGCTAGTGCTAAGAAATAATGAAACGCAACTAGCATTGTTAGGATAGCAAAATATCAAATTCCAGCTCAAAAAGCATTTATTTAAAGTATTTATTGTTGATATAAGAGACCATACCTCCACTCAACTGGCACTTTTACTTTACTTAAACAAGTCAAATATGGCATATGCAAACACTGACAGGTTTTATCCTCAAAATGTTCAATTAAATTGATTTTAAAGACATCGTTTGTGTACTTTTGTACAAACAATGCATTCTGTGCTATGTTTGTTCAGTGGTGACTTTATGTCGAATGTAAAATGAGAAAAATCTAAAGATTGAATATTTATTGTACTTTAGATATTTTAATTAACAACACACTCTTGGAAAGATATGAACTGATGAAATGGTTGAAGGAAACACATTATGATTCAGAAAGTACTTTTCTCAGCTTGTAAATGTCAGCGGATCATTGTTTTAAAATGATTTTTGTCAAATCAAACTGAACGGTTTACTTAAAAAAATACTGATTTAACTGCAAAAAATACATTCAAAATTAAAAAATGTGAAATATTTTAACAATTTAAAATATTTTCAGCATCATTACTCCATCTTCAGTGTCACATGATCTTCAGAGATCATTATAATATACTGATTTATGATCAAGAAACATTTCTGATTATTATCAATGTTGAAAACAGTTGTGCTGAACAATATTTTTTGTAGAAAATGCAATATATTTAATTTTTCGATACATTTTATTTTTATCGAAAATGTTATTTTTTATTTTGCTATTTTTTTTTATTTTTTTTTTGTAACTATTAGAGATGGCACCGAGAATGGCCGCCGTTTTGCAAGCTCTGGGAAAACTTTGCAGTTTTTTGTATGTTTTATTATTTTTTTTGTTGTTTTACGTGTTAGATGTTGTTAGTATAACTGTCTACGATAGAGACACGCTTTTGAACATTGGTTCCTCCGTCGCGCAACGCAAACCGGACTTTGAGTCTTTGAATGCCGGTGGACTGTTCACAGACACCATATCAGAGCCCTTTGTGTGGGTTGCGAAATCGAGGAGACGCCGCCGACGCCGAAAACGAGGAAAAAGAGCTGGCGTTCTCATCAGATTGAGACGCCGTGCTTTCCGACCTCCTCTCCCAACAATTTTGCTGGCTAACGTTCAGTCACTGGATAACAAACTCTGTGAACTGTGGGCGCGCATCTCATACCAACGAGAAACAAGGGACTGCTGTGTTATTTGCCTCACAGAAACCTGGATGTCTGCAATGGTTCCAGACTCGAGCTCACGGGCTTCTCCGTGCACCGCTCGGATAGAGCAAAGGAGCTCACAGGGAAAAGCAGAGGTGGAGGTGTGTGTTTCTATATTAACAACTCGTGGTGTGATGAAAGGAACATACACTCTATTAAATCCTTCTGCTCCCCTGATCTGGTATTTCATACGCTTCTGTGTCGACCATTCTGGCTACCGAGGGAATTTACAGCAATCATAATCACGGCTGTTTATATCCCCCCCCCCAAGCCAACACAGACCAGGCACTCAGGGAACTGTACAGGAATATAAGTGAGCAGGAAACCGCGCACCCAGATGCAGCTTTTATTATCACGGGGGACTTTAATAAAGCCAACTTCAGAACAATAGCGCCAAAATACTTTCAACACATCACCATCAACACGCGTGGAGATCGTATACTGGACCATTGTTACACTTCTTTCCGGGACGCATACAAGTCCCTCCCTCGCCCACCCTTCGGCAAATCGGATCACTCTTCCATTCTGCTCCTGCCTGCTTATAGGCAGAAACTGAAACGTGAAGCACCCGCTCTCAGGACAGTTCAATGCTGGTCGGACCAATCGGACGCTATACTACAGGACTGTTTTGATCACGTGGACTGGGACATGTTCCGGGCAGCGTCTGATGACGACATAGAGGCGTATTCAGATACGGTCACGTGTTTCATCAGGAAGTGTATAGAGGACGTTGTACCGACAAAAACAATCCGTATCTACCCCAACCAAAAACCGTGGATTAACAGCGATGTTCGATCAGTCTTGTCAGCGCGGACATCTGCCTTTAAATCCGGAAACTCTGACGATCGGAAACAAGCCAGTTACGATCTCAGGAGAACCATCAAAGCAGCCAAACGAACATATAAAAACAAAGTTGAAGAACACTTCAACAACAATAACCCAAGAAGCATGTGGCAGGGCATTAACAACATCACAGGCTTTAAAGGGAATAAACCAGCTACTGTGAACATTGCCGCCTCTCTACCGGACGAGCTCAACACCTTTTATGCTCGGTTCGAGGCTGATAACACCGCCCACACAGAGAGCGCTCCCGCGGCTGCTGCAGAAGAGGTCAGTCCACTCATGCTTTCTGTCGCGGATGTAACTCGATCCTTCAAACGGGTGAACATCCGTAAAGCTGTGGGCCCGGATGGCATACCAGGCCGTGTGCTCAAAGCATGCGCTTTCCAGCTAGCCGGGGTTTTTACAGACATTTTCAATCTGTCCCTCTCTCTGTCTGTGGTTCCCTCATGCTTCAAAATATCCACCATTGTGCCCATACCAAAGAAAAATAAAATCACATGCTTGAATGACTGGAGGCCCGTTGCTCTGACACCCATCTTCAGCAAGTGTTTTGAGAAGCTCGTCAGAGAACACATCTGCTCTGTGCTGCCTGCTTCACTGGACCCACTACAATTTGCATACCGCAGTAACCGTTCCACAGACGATGCTATTGCCTTCACCCTGCACACTGCTCTCTCCCACCTGGAAAATAAGAACACCTATGTGAGGATGCTGTTCGTGGATTATAGTTCGGCATTTAACACCATGGTGCCTGCCACACTGGTTGCGAAGCTCCAGACTCTGGGACTGAACAGATCTCTGTGCAGCTGGATCCTGGACTTCTTGACAGGCAGAAGTCAGGTGGTCAGAATGGGCAACAACACATCATCCCCCCTGATCCTCAACACTGGTGCACCGCAGGGTTGCGTCCTCAGCCCACTCCTGTACTCCCTGTACACACACGACTGTACAGCTACACACAGCTCCAATGTCAACGTCAAATTTGCTGATGACACAACGGTGATAGGCCTGATCACCGACAACGATGAGACGGCCTACAGAGAGGAGGTGAGTACCCTGACTAAATGGTGTCAGGAGAACCACCTCTCACTCAACATCGACAAGACCAAGGAGCTGGTGGTGGATTACAGGAGACAGAGCAGAGAACACACACCCATCACCATCGACAAGACACCTGTGGAGCGGGTGAGCAGCTTTAAGTTCCTCGCGTTCACATCACCGAGGATCTCACATGGTCTGCTCACACAGATGCAGTGCTGAAGAAGGCACATCAGCGTCTCTTCTTCCTGAGACGGCTGAGGAAGTTTGGAACGAGCCCAGCATCCTCAGGTCCTTCTACACCTGCACTGTGGAGAGCATCCTGATCGGCTGCATCACCGCCTGGTTTGGAAACAGCACCGCTGGCAACCGCAGGGCTCTGCAAAGGGTCGTGCGAACTGCCCGCCACATTGTTGGAGGTGAGCTTCCCTCCCTCCAGGATATCTACACCAGGCGGTGTACAAGGAAAGCCCGGAGGATTATCAAAGACTCCAGCCACCCGTCCCACAGACTGCTCTCTCTGCTGCCCTCAGGGCGACGTTTCCGCAGCATCCGATCCCGCACTAGCCGACTGAGGGACAGCTTTTTCCCCCAGGCTATCAGGCTAATGAACAGTCAGAAATGACCCACCCTACAACACACTCCTACTTACACAACATGCCATGCACTTTAACACAGTTCAACTGGACTACACGCACACACTGCACTAACACATCTGCTATCACTGGACACCATAAAAGCACACCCACGACATTACATATGCATAATCTGTTGCACCTTTGCACAACTATGTGTTGCACAACCAATCTACTGTAAATTATAATCTGTTGCACCTTCACATATTACTATGCATAGATGTGGACATAATGCAGACGTGTAAATACGGTGTATAATGTGTATTGGTGTATTGGTAACTAAGTATGTCTTTATAGTACACTATGTGTACTGAGTATATGTATGTGTATTTTGCACATTGTCTTCTGTACAGTCTGTAAATATGTACTGTCCATATGTAAATTGTTGTTTTGTTTTTTTGCACTGTCTGGAGCACGCTCGTAAGAATTTCACTCACCAAGGCACTTGTAAAGGTGATGTGACAATAAAAGTGATTTGATTTGATTTGATTTGATTTTCAGGATTCTTTGATTTGTGAATAGAAAGTTCATAAGAGCAGCATTTATTTAAAATATAAATCTTTTGTAACATTATAAATGCCTTTACTGTCACTTTTGATCAATTTAATGAATCCTTGCTGAATAAAAGTATTTTTTTCATGATATTGTATAGTTAAAAACGCATAACATGCATCACATCTGAGAGATGCAAAATACTTTTAGTATTGTTTATTGTAAATCATATTTAGGTTATAAATGAGGTTGTGTATGAGCTAATCAAGAGCTGCTTATAGAGGATTTAATCTAGTACATGTACAGTACATCTGTCCATCTTCAAAAGACCACAGCGTATGAGGGAATTTATTAAAGGGGATAAAGAGTTGTATAGACTTCAGGAGAGCAACAGATATCCGTTTAGAAGTATTAAAAAACTCAGAGTGGGGAAAACATGATCTCCATATTTGATAAGCGAATGCTATGTGGAGAGCTGGTGGGATTTTCACTGAATTTAAATGCTTTCAAAGGCCTGAAAAGCTTCACACTGCATTAAAACAGTAAATATAAAACACACTTCTCATCACGACGCGTGCTCAAGCTGCTCATGCATATTAAGATGGAGATCTGCCACCATGTTTTGATACTTAAGTGATAAACATATATGCAAATAGAAGACATTATTGGAACGAGCTAATGGTACTTGCTTACTTCTTAATGAAAATGAATGTGGATAAAAAAGCTGTCTGTAATAAAAACATGCTCATTGTTACGATAACTACAATAAAACTGTGATAATTTGGTTTTAATCACCACCATCAAAGAGAAACAACACTGATATTCTGAAGCTGCTCTTATTCATTTTTATTTCATGCATTTGAATGCAATTCAAAGATCAACCTCAAACGCAGAGCATAATAAATGTCAAGTCGTGTGAGAAGTCAGATCTCTGTGGTTTGAGGTTTGGCCGTAATGCTACACTTGAGCAGTGATTTCTGGAGGGCAGTAATGTCTAACACACATCGCTCTCACCTGGGAGATGTTGAGCAATGATTTGAAGTCGTCGATCACTGCTGTAATGTCAGATTCATTGAGTTTGACCTGTGAGTTCACGCCGCCCACCGAGATCCCGCCGTACCTGCACACACACACACACACACACACACACACACACACACACACACACACACACACACACACACACACACATTGGCAATCACACTGCTTTGATCTCATTTCATTCTTCACTTCCTGTGGCATGAGTGTGTGTTGTTACCGTATTTTTCCTGATTTCTGGTAGCTCTTGAGCAGGAAGTCGGTCATGTTTCGGGCCGTGAGGTTCTGCAGGGTGTCTGTGGTGTTCTGGGTTCTCTGCACAAGAAAACACACACCAGACAAAACCATTACAAACAAACACACACACAAGTAAAACGTTCTGTCAGTTAACCTTACATTTGTTGGGTTATTATAGTCAAGTGAAAAAAAAGATAAATGTATATAACTGTTTTAACTTACTAATCTAGTTGACGTACAAAAACAATTAAATTAAAAATAATGAAAAACTAATTAAAACCAAAACATAAATAGAATTACAAAAAAAAAAAAAATTATATATATATATATATTGCACGACTAGTCGCCGTTAATACTCTGCAAAGATGTTTTAAGCTTGACATTGTCTAGGGCTGTCAAAAAAATTAAACAATTGAATTTCGAATATTCATCAAATTTAAAATAAAAATCCACATTTGAATTAAAAAAGCGTTGCATTGTACTTTTATCAGTGACACACGAGTTGTGATGACGATTTGAGTGTCACTGCATTTGAATGTTTTTCATGAGCGTTATCCAGCTGAACACACTAGCTGCGGCACGGGTATGTTTTTTATTCAATATATTGCAGAAAAAGAAAACATCAATGTGGAGAAGATGTTTACGTTGAAACTGAAAGCAAGCCGTTCACACAGAACACATATTTATTGCATTTTCTATAGAGACATATATCTCACACAAGAGAGCCGCAAGTTTAGAAAGCAGTTCAAATTAATGTAAGTTCAACTTTAAAAAAACATGTATCGAGATTTTAAGCCGTTTTTTCTGCATCCCACAGCATCTCATGTTTTAAATGAAAAAAGTGCTCTTTGTGATTGGTTTTGTGTCCTTGGTATTAAACTATACATACATACATATATGATGCTGTTTTGCTTCTAACGGTTTAAGCAAATTAATTAATTATATATGGTTTATAAACATAAACAAAGTTAAACATGATGCACTTTTTTCAAAGACAGTCGTGTTATTTTATTGGTTTGAAGAAACGATTCAAAGTGATATTTTGCTCGATGTGGCCTCAGGAGAGAAGCCAAAAGCTTTTTTGTTCCCTAAATGATATTTTGCGTTTTAAATTCAAATATAATTCAAATATTGATAATATTTGAGTATAAAATGCTAATTCAGTTTTACAGTCCATTTTGACAACCCTAACATCGACTAGTCGCTGGTCCTATAGAGGGCGCAACAGGATAACATATCTTTGAAGCCCACATTTACGCTCTGTTTCCTGCGTATCCTGAAAGCGCTTCACAAGACATGTGATTATACTCCTGGATGCAAGAAATTGAACAGGAGGATGCAAGTTTTAACCACCTTATTGTACAGGTTAGGGTTATCGCCGTTCTAATCGAATGCTTTGCTGCATTATAACACACACACATACAGACTGTAGCTCGTACATCACATGCAGATTGCACGCACAGATTCATTCAGTACCACAGATATATTGTCAACAATCTTCTGTGATTTCTCAGTAATATAGCTTAGAAACTGAACAGTTACAACATATATGTCTTAATAACTAAAAACCACAGCTTCACTATTAGAAGAGAGACGCTGCCAGGTAGAATTAATTCACACATGCAAACGCTCTCATTAATGCATTCATTTAAATGTAATCGTTACTCAGCTACTTTATTTGTTTCTGATTTAGAACGAGCAGGAATCAGTGCTATAATGACCCAAAGACACAATAAATGTGATGTTATAGGAGCAATATCCATGTGGGCAGCACTGTATCACATTTCAGATAAACATCATTTACAATTTTTTATTTAAAAAATGCCCTTGTGGAAAAAATTAATGCCCCCATATGTCAAAAATATCATTTTTACTACCCTTGTGGGGACATTTGGACCCCAAAATGTAACAAGAACACACACAAACATGTGCGCACACACACACACACACACACACACACACACACACACACACACACACACATGTTTGTTTCTGTGAATTGTGGGGACTTTCCATAGACTTCTATTACTTGTATACTGACCAAACAATATTGTATATCCCTAACCCTAAACTTATCCCTCACAGAAAACAAGTTCGCATTCTTACACTTTCAGACAAACATAATTTACTTTATTAAAAAAAAAAAAAAAATTTTTTCCCCCTCATGGGGACCAAATGCCATCAAAAATGTCAGGTTTTATTATCCGTGTGTGGGACATTTGGTCTCCACAATGTAGCGTAAACAAGCACGGACACAGACACAGATTCTTCCAAACAAACCAGAACAACACACTGGAACAATACAAGAGTTTATCTGGTGAGATTCAGGATCAGCGTGAAGCTAATGACTCAGACTCCCTTCCACAGAAGCTGGCACGCTCACACACAGGGTTGCATTGTCGGAGGCTTGTGATTTGTATAATGAACATCTATTTGACGCTGATTCACAGAGCGGGAACAAAACTAGTCCAATAATGCTTTTACCTTGAAATCAAAACGGTGGTTTTGTGGCTTTTAGTCCACATCTAGCAAACCAAAATTGCCCAATTAGTCGCTTTATACCTTTCCTGCTCAAAAAATATCTCCAACAGAAGACAAACATAAGGTTTTGCATTTAATGACAAAATGAAGATACACTTTAGTGCATTTCATACACTGCATGTCAGTAAAACATCACAGTGATGTCAGCACTTAGGGAACGGCATTAACCAATCACATTTGAAGACAGGAACTGACCGTTTATACCTATAATAATGCGCGGCAATTCTTCAGCAGCCTTGCTTTAGGAAGTCTTCCACTCATTAATATTTATCCCTATTGGGATTTTTTAAGTCTTTGTTAAAGAGTTATAACCCACAAACTAAACCAACCAGCCACGAGGTGTATTACAACATTACAAACTTTGATTTGAAGCAAACATCTTCTGAAAATAAATTAGATACTAGAAATTAAATAAATAAGACTGTGACCATAAAGACTTAAATGATGGGAAAGAACTACAATCCCATGAAGCATCACAAATGACAACTGAAAAAAAATGCACAAATACTAACCAACTGATTTAAAATGTTGATTATGTACACAAAAACAACATTATAAATTCATTTCAGATATGTACAAATAGTTAAGTATTTGGGAGTGCAGAGAGATGTAGCCCTTTATAGGAATGGGTGGGGCTAAAGAGTTTCTGTTCTCTGATTGGTGGAGACTGTTTACAGAATCATGGGAATTGTAGTTTTTCACCAAGAATTCTGTTGTTGAACATGATTATTTAAAAAATAAGTTGGCTTCAAAAAAGCATATACCATCAATAAAAAAACAGAGATCTGTCTTTAACTGTTTATATAATATTGTTCAAAATCAATTCCCCTATGAAGAAATAAATGTCATCTGTACTTCTGCTATCCGACTGTAGTGTTTAATTACCTGCAGCAGATCAATATCAAAGAGGAAATCATGCTTCATGGCTGTAACATAAAGGCTATCAAAAGTCAAGCCCTCTGATATGTGCCGCCTCACATTTCAATAGGAAATATGTCAACAACCGTGTTCATCAAACTGTGTTTCATGGGGTCTTTGTTCCCTCCAATTAAGTCTATTTCTCAGCCCTCGCAAATGATCGCAGCCTGCTAGATATCACATCAAATCTTCATCGTCTGTCATCATCTCCTGTTCTCCTCTCAGCAAAATTAAACAGGAGCCTTGCCAACAAATCTAACAGCCAAATATTGCACAAAAGCTGGAGTACCGTAGCAATACGAATAGGTTCATGACTACAAATACAAGCACGATAGAGTCAGAAATTACACTCACATTACACTTTATAAAGGAATAGTACAATGTGGAGGGGTTGTTTATTTAGCTTAATATGCATAAACCTATATTTCTGCATGTATATACTCTAAAAAAGCCTAAAATAAAGTTTTTAATAAGCAAATATAATAATAAATTAGATATTGGACTTAAGCAGCTCAGCTTTATTTGATACTTCAGACATTTTGTAGAAAAATCTGTTAGTCTTAAATCTGCTCATAAGGCTTTTGAGGAATGTTTATTTTGTTAATTTCTCAATTATCGTTGGATTGCATTGCATTATATGTTTAGATCATATAAATATTAATAAGACAGTATTGAAGATAGAGTGACTAATGATATTTATATCATTTTATGTAAATATCTGCTATACCAGAGGTTGCCAACTGGCGGACTCTGGTCTGAATCCAGCCCGTGAGATGCCTCCACGCAGACTTTGCAAGCGATACGGCTTAATGTAATGATTAAACTTGAAAAGGATTCAATTGAATAAACATGAGAATCAGTCAGCTGCTGCGCTTCTTCGTGCTATATTTCTACCGTCCCGAAAGCACCACCTGCTGGCAGAGAATGAATTTGCAGTTTCAATAATATAAGTCTGTCTGCTGTTTTTGTTCAGACCATTGAGAAAATCAACCAATGTTGTAAATGTGAACTGGTGGATCGATAACAATAATAATAATAATATGTTATTATTATTGTTTGTAATAACAAGTATTATACACATTTATACAACTAAGACAAACCCACACACACACACATATATATATATATATATATATATATATATATGTCAAAAAACCTACATTAAACACTTCTCTTTTAGAAAACTACAGACCTGTCTCTCTCCTTCCATTCATTGCCAAAACACTCGAACGAGTTGTCTTGGACACTGATGCTTGCATATAGAACAACCACAGGCTCAGCACCCACCTACTTCCACTCACTATTACGAATCTACATCCCCTCCAGAAGCCCCGCCTACTTCCACTTACAAATATTACGAATCTACATCCCCTCCAGAATCCAGTCTGAGATCTCACAGCTAGTGAGCGACGCCTCGTGGTACCATCACAGAGAGGCTCAAAATCACTCTCCAGAACATTCTCTTTCACCGTTCCTGGCCGGTGGAATGATCTCCCCCCCCCCCATCCGGAATGCTGGATCCCTGTCAATCTTCAAGCAACAACTGAAAACTCATCTCTTTCAACTCTACTTGACTACTTAAAAAAAAAAAAAAAATGTATTTCACTTTTTTCACAATCTTCATCTTCATCTTCATCTTTCTCTCCTTCTCTTGCTAGCTTGTACTTATTTGAACAATGCCTGAGACTTGGTGTTATTGGCACTTCCTCTGTATGTTTGCCTCTTCAAGATTAATCGCTTTATGTATTCCCCAATTGTAAGTCGCTTTGGATAAAAGCGTCTGCTAAATGACTAAATGTAAATATATATATATATATATATATATATATATATATATATATATGTATGTATGTTATTTAATTAATATAATAACTGGTTGATAACACTTTTTTAAATTAACATAATAATTGACACTTTTGACTCCATTTTCTTAAAAAAATGTTAGGTTCATTATTTTTATAAAACTCAGTTTTTGTGAAAACCTGTAGGCCCATCTGAACTGTAAATCATGCTTTTTACAGTCATTTTAATTTTATTTGTGCAGGTCTTAAACAAGGTCTTTATGGCCTCGTTTCACAGACAGGGCTTAGACTAAGCCAGGGTTAGGTCATAGTTCAATAAGCATGTTTAAGTTAGCTTTTATAAACATGCCTTGGGAAAACAAATAAACATACTGGTGTGTATCTTGAGAGAAAACAAAGGCACTGACACGTTTTAAGATATGTCAGTGCAAGATATTTAGTCTGGGACTTGGCTTAAACCTTGTTTGTGAAACCATGGGAAAAGTCTTAAATTAAGGTTTAAATATCCTGCAGATACCCCGGTCTGGCAAAACCCTAAATCATATTTTTTTAGGTAGGCCTATATAATTGTCCGGACCTCGACTGGTGAGGAGAGTTTATTACTGGACCTCAAGCAGTTTTCGTTGAAGACCCCTGTGCTATGTTTTAAAGATACCATGGCATGAAAATTTCATCTTATGTTTAGGCTACATAAATATCAGCATCTGATACATATCCAATTTCAGTGAAAATCACATTGTTTGGTGAATCTTCACTTGATTCCTATGGGACGGGTGGATGACTGAACTGCTGTTAAAACTAAAACCAGTCTATTTCAGATTCATCACGGACCGGTGGAGGATGACAGACGCAGTTGTGTATAGGACTGAAGTTATATGTAATAAAGATGGCTTTGTTGTGCATTTCACGTCAAGAAAAAATCAACAGAGAAAGCCAGCGGACTGATTATTGTGTCTCTAAAACTCCACAGTCCTGCAGTCAAACACATGCTTAACGAACACCTAACGACACCACTGACCTGCCATCGTCATGGAAACCGGCGATTCATTAAGAAACCGGTGCGGAGCATCCGCCTCCTCTCTTTCACTTATCAAGGACACAGATAGAAAGAGAGCGGATGAAGAATGAGTCTGAAAGCGCATGTGCTCGTGTTAGCGCTACAGCAAGAAACGAATCAATCAAAAGTCTTTGCAGTGAAATACAGTTTACAGCTACATAAATTCCCCCGTAAGCGCTTAATGCGACACAACAGACGTGGAAGGTGTTTGAAAAGGTCGCTGGGATAATGTGATGCCGTTTAGCATTTCAGTGCAGTGATTTTCAGATACAGACGTGATTAAGAGGAAAGATATGCATGTTAACTACTGACAGAAAAAAAAATCATTCAAAAAAGATGAATAAATAACAGCTTCTTTTACA
>CM049867.1:3333899-3376399 GCA_027474115.1 Schizopygopsis malacanthus
TCGACGACACGGCTTCACTCCAGCTGATTAATTACACTCCGTGATTGTCCAATTAATTCAAACACCCAGTTCAAACACTCTCTGTTTACACTGAGGGAAATGTAAATGTGCCGGAGACGGAGAACGCATCGGGAATAATGAAGGAGAAAACAATGGAACATCTTCCCCTGAGAGAACCAGGGTGACGAGCGTCAGCCAGTACAGAACAATGAAAAATATGCAGAGTGATGGAGGTCGTTTGACCAAGAGCCAAGTACATTACATATCTGCAATTACATACTGTACATACAGCCTTCAGAAATAGCTGGAATATTTTGTTCGTTTATTTTACTTTGGGGTCCATTGCATGCAATTACTTGTGTCCACTTATTCAATCTCAACTAGCTATAAGTGTGTTTAACAACTACAAGGATTGTAGAACATATTCAACACATTTGAGCCCAAACTCACTGAACTGATATGAGCTCATGCTTTGTTAAATGAGCTCACAGACAAGCGCTTTTGTTTTTGATGGGCCGGTGCATTTGGTGCAAAACAGTTGTGCTTGGATTCACGCTGAAACTCAGACCTGCCTAAACCGATTAAATTCACACAGCTACAGAATGTAAAACAGAGAGATTGACCTGAAGGAGGAAAACGAGTGGAAGAGGGTGTTTACGGGTTGTGTCTGGTGGTTTTACCTGAGCGATGATTCCTCTCCGGCTTCTGCGGGCATGGTGGAAACGTTTGATAAAAAGAGCTAAAAACTGCTGTTTGATCAGTGACCAACCCATGATGACGTACGACCCTTTGCCATTGGCACACATGGGCCGCTGAGTGTCTGTAACATAAACAACATTCTCAATCAGTGCCTAATTACTACTGTCTGAAATATGTGAGGTAACCCAACTATTACAGCTGACACACTGTTACAGCCACCTTAACTATTACAGATCCCTTAAGTACTGAATCTGCCTTATTGCTACAGCATCTAAGTGTTACATCCACCTCAACTATCACAGCTGCTTCACTGTTACAGCCGCATCACTGTGCATGTGTGCTATTTGAAATTGCATTGGCCTTAAATCATAGATGCCAATGGCACATACATTATTTGTATTACTTGTATTATCGACATTCAACTTCAGGTTTACTTCAATGCATTATAGTGTTACTTTTGGGAAAATGCTGTAACGACACGATTAGTCTGAAGCTAGATAAAGCACATCACAGGTAAAATGTGCAACATTAGTTACAGATGACACACTTTTACAGCCACCTCACTATTAAAGCTTACAGTAACCATTATTAAACTAGCCTTATCACCTACACTTAGCTCACTCTTACAGCTAGCATACTATTACATGTTCAGAGATGGAAACATGGAAGAACTCTGACTTACCCTCCACACGTCTAGAGAATTTAACCTTCGAATCTGTTTCAAAAGAGGGGGGGGGGGCAATACAGAGCAGTGATGTGATACAAAGCCATTATTTTCTCAGTATCAACTGGATTTTTCTACAGATCGATTTGTAACAGAATGAGCCAGTGTGTTTATTTCCATACACATATAAGCATGTAGTGGATATATTGTCAGTTTACATTTGTGCGCACCATTTTTCACGGTGTTTGCATCTTTGCTTTCCAGTACTGAGCTGATAGTCTGTATTCCTGATATCCTCGAGCTGCTTCTGCGCTTTTGTTCAAGAGTTCCTTTCTTATCTGTGAGACATAAACACACACACACACACACACACACACACACACACACACACACACACACACACACACACACACACACACACACACGCACACGCACGCACACACACACACACACACACACACACACACACACACACACACACACACACACACACACACACACACACACACACACACACACACACACACACACATACACATACACACACACACACACACACACACACACACACACACACACACACACAGTAGAGGTTATTCTGGAGGAGTGTGATACTTATTCATCTGGCCTGTTCTTATCTGCAGGAGCATTAACACACGTATACACACAATCACACACTCTGAGGTGAGACAGGAGAGTACAATAGCAACGCTTCATCTCAGCTCGTATTTGAGCGGCCCGTTCTTATCTGAGAACCGCAAGGCCCTTAAATAGACTGTATATCCTTCTAAAGGATCCCACTGTTAGAAACGAGAGGTTCAGGTTTATTATTAACACGATCCCTGATCGTTTCCGTCTGATTTTAACAGCTTGAGAGGCACACTTCAGTGTGAAACTGTCACCATGTAGTACATCTTTACCAAGTGCCTGTTTCTGGAGGATTGGTGGCTAACATAAAAGTGCTTATTTCATATGTGGAAAGGACATTTACATAGATGCAGCAGAAGCTAAAGAGAGGAACCCTAAATGGCCTAAAATATGACTGGTAAAAACAGAAACGATAAAGTATTGTATAAGCTATATTAAAACGTATATATTATTATTACTACTGTTAAAGAAAGATATAATCATTTTAAAATGACATCTCGTATCAATAATGTGTCCTAAGGTTTTTCAAGTATCTTGTATAAATTGGTTGGAGATGGTGATACTGTATATTAAAGTGTAAAATGAAATGAATATTAATAGAGATGGTGTTACCATGGGATCCCACATCAACGCCGGTGTCTTCAGCTACCTTCAGAAAGATCTGTGAAATGAAACACCAGGGATTCTGTTACTCCACAGCTTCATCTGGACATTTCACTACAAACAGACCAGTGACTTTCACTTTTATAAAGTACTTTCAGCAAGGATGCATGACATTAATCAAACGTAACAGTAAATCACTTCTAAATTATGATGTTACACTATTATTATATTTATTTTTGAACTTGTAGAATTCTGAAAATAAAATGTATCACAGCAGCACAACTGTTTTCAACACTGACAATAATCAGCAATGTTTCTTTAGCAGTAAAGCAGAATATTATAATGATTTCTGAAGATCATGTGACACTGAAGACTGGAGGAATGATGCTGAAAATACAGCTTTGATCATAGAATAAATTACATTTTACAATACATTCACATAAAAACTGTTATTTTATATTATGATAATGTTTATAATTTTACTGTTTTGACGGTATTTCTGATCAAATAAATGCATCCTCGTTGAGCATAAGATGCTTTTAATGTTAAGCTTTAATATTTATCCCAGCACAATAATTTTTTGAAAACTTGAAATTTGATACACATGACAATTATTATAATTTTTTGCATCTGTGGCATTGAGCATTAAAACATGGATATTTTTTTTATAATTTCTAGATAACTTCAACTAAACAGACTGGTTTGTTTGGTATCAGCCTTTTGCTGAAGTGAACTGAAAATATGATGTCATTAATGTGTTTATGGTAGAATAGCGAGATGGGAAACTGAAGGCTTGTCTCATGAATGTTAATTAGGTTACGCACCATTGAATATGATCTTTAATGGTTTTAATAAATCAATAGTTTGTGTGATGCATTGATCTGCAGCTATGCATCTGCTCATCAAAGATACAGATGCATGAGTGTAAAGTGGTAGATATTAAATGGACCGCATGTGTACCTCCTCCAGACTCGTGTCTGCTATCCCGTAGCTGGTGACGCCCAGAGCGCTCTTCTCCAGATCCAGCTCTTTAAAGAGGGATGCGAAGCTGCCGTTTGCAGCGCCCGAATACGGCAGAACATACACCAGCTCCTGACCTACGACCTCCAGAAACTCGGCCTCCGGCACGTGCCGCCGCACCAGTCGACTCAGATCCGCCGCGTCTGATCAGAAGGAGCATGCAAATACATTTACACAGATGAACAATGACACCGCGAGTGTGTTCAGTAGAGAGTGTGTGAGCTGTGAACCTGGCGGGTCCAGACTGCTGACGCTGTCACTGCAGATCCCTTCATCCACGCTGCATTTATCATACTGTCGGACACACACAAAGAAATATGGAATGCAGTATTAACCACAGGGTTGCTGGTAGGGATGGGACATAACTAGTCCACTAGTTTTTGACACTCTAGGAACAGCTGTGACTTTAAACAAATTGCTTCTGAGGTTGAAACATGTGCATGTCTTGTAATTTCTTAATATGGTAAATCAAAGATGCCAAATCAGGACTGAAAAAGTGGTTCTGAAACATATTTTAATTTCATTTTCCATTGAAAGTTGATTTAAAAAAAATATTGTTTAATATATTACAATCAGATATAACTCAAAACCAAAGCTTTCAATACAATTATATTTTTGGCCTTTAATAAAACATCGGGGCCCCTTTGTGGTAAATATTATCAGTGTTATTATTGTTAACTAAAATGATAAAAAGTAAATTAAAACCAAGTTAAAATAAATGCAAAAGTAAGTATCTGATAAAAATTTAATAAAAAAAATACAGGAATATTAAACAGAATTAAAATGTATGTATATACAAAAGCACAAAACAAAATTTCTGTAACTATAAATTACAAAGAAAACTGATTTTTATATATATATATATATATATATATATATATATATAACAGTGGCGGCGCTAGGGAGGGGCTAGCAGGTGCTTCAGCTCCCCCAAGAAAGACCAAAGCACCCCCATAGCACCCCCAAATATTTTTTTGGGAAGCAATTTTATACAGCCTATATTGTAATAAATAAATAATTTAAAACAACAAATAAAATAAAAACATTTTACTCATTTTACGTATGCGTATCATATATGTGACGTGATGGGTCACGTGAATTAGCTACGCTGTCGCGCTTTTTATAAAATAAAAAATGGAGCGGTTCCTTCTGCCAAGTAAGCGATCTCGTATTGTAGTTTAGTTCCTAGTGAAAATGCTGGTAGAACATAACCGTATTAATTTGTCCCGATATTGTATAGAACTTTTCAGATGTTGATTCTGAAACGGAGGAGTCCTGCTGACGCGTTTGTCGCGGATGCAGCTAACGTTAGTACAACTTCAAGTTCCATTCAAATTAACAACTCAGGGTCAGTGTTAAGGGGCCTATGGATTTAAGCCAGAAACCAGACGATCAGGACCAAGTTTACGCTCCTTTAATCGCTGTAAATACCCAGCTCCAGATGATTTGGAAACCAGCAAAGAAGCTTCCAGTCTGGATGGTTTGACCATAACCTCTGACCGTAGGCTGGAGTATTCTTTGAGGAACAGCGAGGACCGCAGCATTTTGCTTTTCATGCAGACATTTTGCAGCCGTGCGAGATGATGGCGACATGCTTTCCGATCTAGAGCCCAGAATATCCGCTTCATCCAATTTCTGGATGCGTCGACAGAATGATGGTACTGGCGTAAGAGCACAGACATATGAGTTTTAAAGCCATAAACCATCAATATTAGTGCTGCAGCAAATTTTCTGAAGCGCACCTGCATGGGACGGGGCATGCGTGTGAAGTTTAAACAGAGAATGCACGCTCTCTATATATGGCTCCCTCTGAAAATACTGAACAGTTCCCCGTGTTTTGTATAAGCCGGAGCATTCCCGCTGAAGCATGGTTGACACCCGAAAATCGGCATTATTTCTGCTCTGCCTGTGTGACGAGGCTGGTGGAGAGTTTGCGCTAGACGGCTGTCAGGGCATCTTTGACTCAGCGTGGTCACGAGAGCAGATGATCATGAAATATCATGCAACAGGGGAAACTCTTGCGAATTCCTCAATGTCATCAGCATTTTTGACGTCAAACCTGTTGCAGAAACTGGGGATTATATCGATACGCTGACAATCCGTTGGACAAATGCAACAACTATAACTCACCACGAAGTGCAAAATGAGATAATCGCTATTATGGCTGATATGGTAAGGAAGCAGATTAGCGATGAACTAAGGGATGCTGGTTATTTTGCGTTAATAGTAGACGAGAGTAAAGACATCAGTAAAAACAAAAACAAATTTCAGTAGTAGTTCGCTACCTACATGCCGGGAATATTATGGAAGAGTTTTTAAACTTTACGCCAGCTGATGGATTAAATGCGGATTCACTTCTACAGTGTATTAAAAGAACTCTCAGTCAATGCAACATTGATGTCAGCGCCTGCATCGGGCAATGCTACGATGGAGCGGCGGTGATGTCGGGGTGTAACAATGGGGTGCAGGAAAAGTTCAGAAAAGAGGTGCCTCACGCATTATATGTGCACTGTCATGCACATAGACTTAATCTTACTCTAGTGGACTGTGTACGAAATATCCAGCCTGCTGCTGAGTTTTTCGAGATTGTGCAAATGCTCTACAATTTTTTTTCTGGGTCAGTGGTCCATGACCTTTTCAAGAAAAAACAAAAGGAGCTTGAACCTTCTGAACAACCAGTCGAGTTGAAGAAACTTAGTGAAACACGTTGGGCATGTCAGCACTCTGCGTTGTGGGCAATTAAAAAATCACTCCGTGCCATTCTGGCCACTTTGCAGGATATTCAGGTACAAACGAATGCGAGGCGAAAAACAGATGCAAGGGCAATGCAGGGGCTTATCGACCAACAGTTTGTTTTGCATCTCGTTTTATTTGAGGACATTTTCCGGGTCACCAAATTTGCTTCAGACCAGCTCCAGTCACCCAATCTGGACATTTCATCAGCAAATGATCTGATCCAATCTGTCGTCACATCACTATCCGAAAAACGTTCAGAGGAATACTGGAGCGACGTACAAAACCGTGCAAATGAACTGTGTGGCAAGGTTGGCCTAGCATCGGGGAGCACACCACCACAAAGGAGAGATGCCCGACAAAGCCAGCGACTAAATGACTTTATCATCGAGGCTCCTATAAACCGCGCTCACAGCTCTAATGATGATCTGCGCACCGACTGCTTTTATCAAGTTGTTGACAGGCTGGTCAGTGAATTGACGAGACGCTTCTCTAAAGATGCCGACGATGTGTTGACGGGGGTCTCAGCCCTCAGCCCACAACACAAGTCATTCTTAGACAAGAAGTGTCTATTGCCCATGGCACAGTTTTACGGTATCACTGAAGAAAATTTAAACGCAGAGATGCACCAAGTCCGGCGTCTGCTTGAAAGAAAAACAAATCAAGGGCACTCGATTAAAAACACTTCTGAATTGCTGTTACTTATGGAACCATATAAAGATGCGTTTATGGACTTGCACAAACTCATCTTGATATCCCTGACACTTCCTGTGACATCTGTGTCATGTGAGAGATCGTTCTCTTGTCTCCGACGCTTGAAAACATATCTGAGAAGCAACTGTGGGGATGCCCGGAACAGCGACTTGGCACTCTTGGCCATCAATACAAGAAGAGCGAAGGCTTTGGAAGTTCAGCGCATCATTGATGCTTTTGCCGTCAACCACAACAACCGTCGCATTGTCCTAGTTTGAGATTGTAAATAGTAAGTTATCGTTGTCAAAGCTTTTTTGAATACTGATATTTCCACAGTGCTATGGGTGCATTTTGATATTGCCCTTGACTGAAATTCTAAAATGTTGTTCAATGAATGTCAATATGCAAAATCTTCAAGAATATTTGATTGAATGCTGAATATTGTGCTTGTTTGATTTAATAAAATAAAATCTCTTAAATTGTGATTAATAAAATAATTTAATATTAAAAATTGAGTAGCCAAGTTTTGCTCATATTTATTGATAGTAGACAGATTAATAATATGTGTGTGTGTAGATAGATAGATGGATATAGATAGATACATAGATAACAAAAGATTGGCTTTTTACTCCTCAAATAAAATGTTAAAACAGGTCTATAATTATACAATGAATTATAGACCTATTATTAACACTACAGTCATCAATAAAAATCAAGGAAATAATAAGCTTTAGCCTATTTTAAGCACCGACTTTAAAAAAAACAACCTGTTTAACACGAAATAGCTGCGTTTCTTCTCTTTTTTTCACTATGTACAGGCCACGAGAAATATTAAGGGAATAAATTAAAACAGCTACCTATAGGTATACCGTTATCAGTATATGTTGAAGTAGATTCGTCTCTGAGAGAATATGCGGCATCAAATGCCGAAAGCTTCATCATTACTCCGTTATTCCGTTTTTACTTTCACTTTCTCTAATTTAAGTGATCAAATATGAGAGTAAATACTTTTATAACGTTCACAAAATGTTTCGGCATACCTCTTGCGCAAACAAATGCTCGTTGCTGATGTAACTTTCCATTGGCTCGCCTTCACGTGAATCCTGAAAACAGAAATGTATTTCCACAGTTTGCGACATTAACATATATATATATATATATTAACATTGATATATATATAGAAATATATATTGATATATAATATATTATATATATATGAAAAATTGCGCAGCTCCCCTGGTCAGTGATCTAGCACCCCCTCAGCACCTGCCTTCAAAATTCGCTGGCGCCGCCCCTGATATATAAATACATAATATAGTAGTATGTCAATTATTTTAACAATTATTTTAACAATTGAACTATATAAGAGTATTAATGCATATTAGTATTGCTTTTACTAATTAAATAAATTATAAGTTCATAAAATTACTAAAGATTACTGAAGTACATTTGACTATTCACCGTTACTGCTTCAAAATGACTCCTCGAAGTTATTTGCCGTTTCTTTAAATTTTTGGAAAGGTTTTCTCAGTGTATGTGTTAGTGAAATGCTGGTATTGTATTATTGTCTATTGTATAGTTTGTGTTGTGTGTAGAAGACCTGGACTTGTTCAGTGCAACCTAATTCACCTCAGGGTAGAAATAGTGACCCGATCAGCCAGTTTACCTCTATAATCGCTGGGACCCGCTCCTGATTGGCCCGCGCGACCGTCAGGTAATAACCTCTACCGTAGGCTTTCTTGAGGAACAGCGAGGAGCCGCAGCAGCAGACGCGGCCGTGCGAGATGATGGCGACACGATCGCCCAGAATATCCGCTTCATCCATGTGATGCGTCGACAGAATGATGGTACGACCTGGAAGAGACAGACATATGGAAAGCCATAAACCATCAAAGTTCAGCATTTCTGAAGCGCATCTGCATGGGACGGGGCGCGTGTGAAGTGCAGGTGCACGCTCTCTATATATCTCCCTCTGTACAGAACAGTTCCCCGTGTTTTGTATTCGCCGGAGCTCCCGCTGAAGCAGACACCCGCGGGGCATTATTTCTGCTCTGCCTGTGTGACGAGGCGGTGGGAGTTCAAGACGTCTGTTCTTTGACTTGCCGAGAGCAGAAATATCATGAAATATCATGCATCTGCGCTTCCCAAAGGCAGACGTCAAACCTGGCAGAGGAACTGGGGATTATATCGAGAGACGCTGATGTTGGACACAACAACTATAACAACTCAAAGCCTTGAAATGGAAAACATGTTTGTTGGAGAGCTGCATGTAGCTAACAGGGTTTGTGAAAGAAAAGTAAAGAATGCATGGAATGGAACACAATACATCAATACGGTGTCTAAATGTGAATGACTCACTAGCAATGCTTTAAAACCTGAACACACAACGGGTCAGACATCTCCATTACTTTCACAAAAGAGCTTGAATGTCAGCTAGTGTTCCTGTGGCTCAGTGTTAGAGCATTGCGTTAGCAGCGCCAAAGGTTGTGGGTTCAATTCCCAGAGAACATACATACTGATAATACATGTATAACCTGAATGTACTGTAAGTCACTTTGGATAAAAGCTTCTGCTAAATTCATAAATGTGAATGTATCTCTGCTCTACTAAAATATAGAATTTACCTTCTGATCATACTGCAAAAAAAAGTGTGTCTTGTTTTCCAGTGCAAATATCTGAAGATGATTAAATCAACACGCCTGAGAAGCAAAACGTCATAAGAAGTCTTGTTTGATGAGAAATTAGTCAAAATGAAGTGAGTTTGATTAAAACAAGAACAGAATAATCAACTTATTGAAATGGGAAAATAAGTTTGCATCCCCCATTGACATGTTTATTCTCGTTTTAAACATTAACTCACTTGATTTTGACCAATCTCTCAGAAAACAAGGCTTTATATGTTCAATTTGCATCTCCAGTAAATGTATCTTGACTTAAGGATGTTTAGATGTTTGTACTGGAAAACAAGACAACAAATACTGAGGAAGGAATTCATTTTGTTGCAGTGCATGCATCATTTAACACCATGAGTGCAAATGAAAGCCGGCAGAAGCCCTGTATATATGTGAAGTTATCTGAACTATGAATGAAATGGTTTTACAGACACTAACACACACATCACAGCGTTCAGTCAGATGGATGTGTGTCAGCAAACTCATTCAGTGTGACATTCAACTCCAGACACTAAACAGCACTGGAGAGCCACAGAGAGATGAATAGATAGAAAGAGAGAAGAAGAAATATAGAGAGAGATGACTTGTATTATGGAACAGTCATCTACCAAACCAGGCCAAAACAGCACAATATACACAAACTGACCAAAAAACAAGTATGCTTGGATGCACTTCAAATTTCAATTTCTGTGGGACTAAATCAAAAATTCTAATGTAAAAAAATGTTGCATAAATTATAAAATTATACAGTTTTTGTGAAGCCAGAACAGACCTTGATAACACAACAGTGTCTGCATCAGCACTGTGTGGTTTACTTCTAAAAGACGGATGCGATGCCTGAAACATTTATTCATTCACATATTTAATTACACTAACTCGGCTGACAGGGAAACTTCTCTGAATGCTTTGTAAAGGTTCTCTGAGCGACACATGAACTTTCCCTCAGTGACATTAATGTATTGTTCATATAAAGTTATATGTTCTCAAAACATTAGCACAATGGGTAACACTATATTTTAAGGTGTCATAATACAGAGTAATTACCCAGACCGTGTGGTGTTAAGTAGCTGTGTAACAGACTCGGTCTGCATCATATGTGTAACAGTGGCTGTCTATTACATCTCTAATTACAAACTGTTCCATAACTTAGTTACATGGTCAGTACATTTTGATTCATGTAAGTGCAACGGCTACTACTAAGTACTTAACTATGTAGTTACTCTGTATTATGACATCTTCAAATAAAGTGTTACCGCTTAAACATTACTAAGTTGTTTCAGACTGTTAAAAACTGTCAAAAGTAGCGTTTCCGTAACCATTTAAAACTATTTTAAAAGTGGGCATTTAGAATGTTCAGAGAAATAACTTTTAATAATTGAATGTTGATAAAATGTTCTTAGAACATTTATTTATTTGTATTTATTTTGTGTTAGCGAGGAATGTTCAAAAGTTTTGTTTTACTTTTATTCATAAAGGATGCATTTAAGTGATCAAATATGAGAGTAAATACTTTTATAATGTTAAAAAATATTTCTATTTCAAACAAATGCTGTTCTTTTGAACTTTCTATTCATCAGTGAATCCTGAAAAATTAAATGTATCACAGTTTCCTCAAACATATTGTGCAGCACGACTGTTTTCAACATTGATAACAATCAGAAATGTGTCTTGAGCAGCAAATATAATATATTAGTATGATTTCTAAAAAACACTGAAGACTGGAGTAATGATGCTAAAAATTCAGCTGCGCGTCACAGAAATAAATTACATTTTACAATACATTTGCATGAGAAACAGCTATTTGAAATAATAATAATATTTCACAATATTGCTGCTTTTACTATATATATAAAAAAAAAACATCTTTGTTATATCTGAATGTTAGTCTACTATTCACCACCTGTGGATGTAAACACTTTAAATCACACAGCAACTGCCAAAAACTCCTGATTCAATTTGTGTACAAGTGTGTGTGTGTGTGTGTGTGTGTGTGTGTGTGTGTGTGACAAAAGGCCACTCTCAGCCCAATTAACTGCACTAGTACACATAATTTCATTTTTCTAAATGATTAATCAGACAATAATCAGCTGCACTAATCAAATAATCATCAGCGGCTCTCTAATTACACGCGTGATCCAGCTGAAATGGGCTGAATATGCAACTTCAGTCCCCAGTGGAGTGCAGGACTTATTAGTATTGACAATAATTATAAATTGAACATGTAATATTTTTACAACTGATTTAACAAGCTTGCACTTTGAGAGAGTTTTACACTGAGCTTCTCAAGTAAACAAAATAAGAAATGAATTACAAACAACAACAGAACAAAGTTACCAATCAAATAAACAGTGCTTTAAGCCATCTAACAGAAGAAACACTGGAGAATAGTGTTAAGTCCATTGAATGATCAAATAAAGAACAGAATAACATCAGTAAAGCAGCAGATTGACTGAATTGCATCAAAAAGCTCTTGCTTTATCTGACAGTCATTTACACGTGTTTGAAGAGAGAGAGCTCTTGTCCATCTGCATGTCAAATAATCAATCGAGTCAAATAAATCTAATTTACTTGTATAGCGCTTTTCACAATACACATACTGAATATATGTATAATCACATTTAGCTAATTAGAGCTGGATGATAATATAGAGAAACTTTGCAACGATACGAACGAGCAAGCAGTTTATTTGCTATATAATAGAGATTTGCTATATAATATACGTTATATCATTTTATGTGAGGGTATCATAATAAATAAATGTAATGTCTTATTGTAATGTATTATTTATTATTTGTAATGTATTATTTATTGTTCCTTATTAATTTCAAACATTTCCTCAATGTCAATTACATATAAAATGCCTATTATGTTGATTATTGAATAAGTATCGCATATCAGTTATAGTTTGAGAGGCAAATTGAAAATGAAATTCTCTGTATTTCAACACGAAGTCTGCTCACATATTAAAAAAAGCTTCTATTGAATCATTAAAGATAAGCTTAATTTTATGCAGCTACGCATTACTTTACAGATAGCTTATACGCTAATAACTGAAGCTCTGTCTTATTAACAGTTAGTTAGTTATAAACTATCTAGAAGGTGAACGCTCCATTTGATCATTATTCAAATATTACTTTTGAAGGTTCTCTGAACATTCGGACACAAGTAGTAACATTTAAGAAAAAATTATATGAACATATAACTAAAATGTTAAGATGAAAAAAAATAAAAAAAATTCCATGAACGATATACAAATAATGTTTATGTGCTAACATTCGGACATTATTACAAACAGTTCATTCAAATCCAGCTAACAACATGTGTTGTATTTTAGAGAGGAACTGTCCATTTAGTTCCCCTATCCTGACATTTGGTTCGTTACTCTCTATAGATCACGTTCCTTTATTTCTCAAAGACTTCGTTGTCGGTTTCGTTTCTCGCTCAAGTTCACATGTTATCTGACCTTGGAAAGCGCATCCTGTTTGCTTAAAAGCGCAACGTTTCGTTGTTATTCTGAGTGCACACAAATAAACGTAGAGTCTTTATAGATTCGAAAGATGTATTAGGCTACTTTTATCTGTATGACCAAAAATGACGGAGATTTTAAGAGCAAGTGAGCGCACCGGAGCCTGTATTCCTGCAGCAAACGCGCTTCCACACAAACACTTCAATAGCACACATTTCTCTAGGTTAACATCATATTGAGCGGCCATGTAAAGTTGCTACTACATACATCTTTCAGATGAAAAGCCATATTTGAGGTTGATGAATGATAGGTGAGCGTTTGGATGTCCTGCCCGATTGTATTACCACATAATAAAGACCAGCCGTTAACAATCTGTCCATCACGCTAACTGCGACAAATAGTTCGAAGACTGTTCTCGCCCCCTACAGTGCTATTCGTTTCTAGGTATACATTAAAATATCAGGAATGTAAAAACGTCATCATAGCTTGCGTAGTATAGACCCAATGTTTTCCCAACCCAACTTTGTTTTGTTATTTTTTAAATAATATTTTTCAATGTTTTCTCTGATTTCTAACAAGTCGAACATATTTTTTTTATCGCCCGATAAGAGTCTCGCGTTAACGCAAAATTGCACAAATTAACGTTCCGATAACGGCCCAAACCACTAATGTTTCTGTGCATGCGTTTTGAGGAGTTTATATTATATTGGATAGGTCAGAACCAATATTGGCGCTCCATATAGCAGTATAACTCTCTCGAGCTTGAAGTGTTTTTTCTTCCCGTTGGGCGGGATTGCATTAAGATAATGAAGTATTAGACGGCAAAACTGACATCAAGTTGGTTTCTGTGTATATTTTATCATAGTAATGTTTGTATAACGACTTTGCAAAAGTAGATACTTAGCTTTATATAGATATAACTCACATGTCTGTGTGCTGATATTGTATAATGCTGAGTTACAGCTAATTTTAGTGACCCGTTTCTAAAATAAGTCTGTTTGTTTTCTTTATTTTCTAAAAGCACAACGTTTTGTTGTTATTGTGAGTGTTCACAAATAAAAGTAGACACTTAACAGTTTTGATTGATGTATCGAAATTCAACTTTTATTGTCTTTTGCACTGATCTTAAAAAAAACGAGCTGGTCATGCCGGCGATACCAGGGAGATAAGAACGCCAAAGACTGCAGGCCTGAGGATCTTCTTGCACAAAGTCCTCACCTTTACAGCGTGTAGGAATCAAATCATTGCTCAAAACTGGAAAGAGCACTGTCACAATTCATAAGAGAAAGTGTGACAGTTGGAAACAGTCGTGGTATCTCAGACAAACTACTGAGAGTCATGATGTTCTGCTCCAGCGCTTTAACCCCATACATCCTGCATAGCACCTTCAGCAAAGATCGCCCCACCGCTGACAGATGCAGGGACAGAATACAGACCGCCTCATTGCTTTTATTGACCTGCCAGAACCTTTGACACCACTGATCACCATGATCTCTGGACTGAGATGGAAAGTGCTGTCACATGTCCGCAGTAGATCCATGCTCATGCGGCTGAGAGTGACATTCAGTGTCTCTATTCAAGTGGGGGAAAACAAGGATGTGTAACGACATATTTGATCTCTTTCTGACATCTGTAACCATGTTAATTACCATTCCTCTTATTCCAGGTGATCATGTCCTGATTAATTTTCTTCATCATCTATTTGCATTGCATTTATATTGACGCATCTGACATCTAATTTTATCCAAAGTTCTTCAAAGCATTTTTCTTCTTTGCATTTCTTCCTGCCATTGTATATTGTGAATATTGGTTTATCTTTGATTAATCATTTTTGTTAAAACTGCTCAATGCATTTATGTCAATGTGCATTCCTAGGAAGTGAACCCAAGACCTTGAATGTTTCGTTAGCAAAAGCCATTAATTTCAATAGGAATCTAATCGAAACGACTGTATTTTGCCATCGAAACATTCAGGTTCATGGGCTCAACTCCCAGTTTGAATACGATTTCTGTGTGAGTTGTGCTTCATGCATTGCTACACTATTGACAATAGATCAGAAACCGTGGTGACAGGACTTGACAGTGTGAATATTTCATTCACATTTACAACTAAATATAATATATTTATAATATATATATATATGTCTTATATATCTTAAAACAGTATCTCACAGAAGTGAGTACACCCCTCACATTTTAGTAAATATGTATTAATAATTTTTCATGTGACAACACTGAATAAATGACACTTTGCTGCAATGGAAAGTAGTACAGATTGTACAACATTGTACATTAGCTGTCCCCTCAAAATTACTCAACACACTTTGAAGATGGTTGTAAGATATATTTTATATTCCTCTGGCCTCAAAGGTGAATACACCCCTAAGTGAAAATGTCCAAATTGGGCCCAAAGTGTCAATATTTTGTGTGGCCACCATTATTTTCCAGCACTGCCTTAACCCTCTTGAGCATGGAGTTCACCAGAGCTTCACAGGTTACCACTGGTGTCCTCTTCCACTCCTCCATGACGACATCACAGAGCTGGTGGATGTTAGAGACTTTGCATTTGAGGATGGCCCCACTGATGCTCAATAGGGTTTAGGTCTGGAGACATGCTTGGCCTGTCCATCATCTTTACCCTCAGCTTCTTTAGCAAGGCAGTGGTTGTTATCATGTTGGAATACTGCCCTGCGGCCCAGTTTCTGAAGGGAGGGGATCATGCTCTGCTTCAGTATGTCACAGTACATGTTGGCATTCATGGTTCCCTCAATGAACTCTAGCTCCCCAGTGCCGGGCAGCACTCATGCAGCCCCAGACCATGACACTCCCACCACCATACCTGACTGCAGGCAAGACACATTTCTCTTTGTACTCCTCACCTGGTTGCCACCACACACGCTTGACACCATCTGAACCAAATAAGTTTATCTTGGTCTGATCAGATCACAGGACATGGTTCCAGTAATCCATGTCCTTAATCTGCTTGTCTTCAGCAAACTGTTTGCGGGCTTTCTTGTGCATCATCAATTTGAAGAGTCTTCCTTCTGGGACAACAGCCATGCAGAGCTATTTGATGCTGTGTGTGGTCTGAGCACTGACAGGCTGACCCCCCCACCCCCCCTTCAACCTCTGCTGCAATGCTGGTAGCACTCATACGTCTATTTCCCAAACACAACCTCTGGATATGACGCTGAGCACGTGCACTCAACTTCTTTGGTCGATCATGGCGAGGCCTGTTCTGAGTGGAACCTGTCCTGTTAAACCGCTGTATGGTCTCGGCCACCGTGCTGCAGCTCAGTTTCAGGGTCTTGGCAATCTTCTTATAGCCTACGCCATCTTTATGTAGAGCAACAATAATTTTTTTCAGATCCTCAGAGAGTTCTTTGCCACGAAATGCCATGTTGAACTTCCAGTGACCAGTATGAGAGAGCGAGAGCGATAACACCAAATTTAACACACCTGCTCCCCATTCACACCTGAGACCTTGGTGCCATTAATAGCTGTGTGTGGAGTTATTTTGAGGGGACAGCAAATGTACGATTTATACAAGCTGTACACTCACTACTTAACATTGTAGCAAAGTATAATTTATTCAGTGTTGTGACATGAAAAGATATAATAAAAAAATTACAAAAATGTGAGGCGTGTACTTACTTCTGTGAGATACTGTATATATAAAATAATTACAGAAATATCAAATACAGTTTAAAGTGTACTTTTTATACTGTAATACATTAAATAATTTAGTTTTTATTGTCTCATTGTATCTCTTTATTAATGAAAAACACATTGTTGATATGTTTTCATTGCACCACTAAAGCTACTTTTTTTCCCCTTGTTTGTTTTTTGGTGCTTCTAAACTTTGAACTTGAGAAAAAGACTAAATGTCCATCCCTGTGCGACTATCTTAGGACAAACGCAGGATTGTTAATTGTGTCTTTCATGCCGTGATTCAATGCAACAGTCCCTGAACCCTCTGTTTATGTTTACATTCTTTGATTTCTCTCACCTTGTTTGTATTTGAGCAGCAGCTCCCAGATGCCTCTGCGCGCGTACGGATCGACTCCTGCCGTTGGCTCGTCTAGAATCACGACGTTGGATCCGCCCACGAACGCGATGGCGACCGACAGCTTCCTCTGCATCCCACCTGCACATGGACAGCAGACGGTTGACAGATCATCTCAGAAAGAGTGTATCATTGAGAGCAGAGCGCTTGAGCGCTGCTGATGCAACACACCTGAGAGGTTCTTGGCGAGGTCTTTGCGTTTGTGAGGCAGACCCACGTCTCGAATCATCTGATCAATCTCTTTCTTCACATCTTTAGAGCTCCGGCCCTTCAGACGGGCGTAGAAGTAAATGTGCTCCTCCACGGTCAGACTGAAACAAACGGGAACCATGAATATATGGAAATAAATACTAACTTACACACACTGATAAGAACATATGCAATGTATAATACTCACACATACTTGTACGAGAACATGAAATATATGGTCATAAACAAGTATAAATAGTAGAAGAGAACAGATGAGTTTTCAGGATTTTGTTCATTAAACACTCACGTGCAGAAGTAATTCTTACGCCACTGACTTCATATCTTGCTCCAAATTTCAGTATTATTTTTGTATTATTTATATATATATATATATATATATATATATATATATATATATATATGTAGTATTTATAAATATTTTAGTTAGCTTTTGTGTAGAAATACTTTCTTACACAACTGAATTCAGTATTATTTTATTTATATGCTATTATACTGCTTATATATATTTTTATTATAATAGAAGAATACAATTTTTGTATAAAAATTTATTTTAGTAATTTTATGTGCTTTGTTAATTTTTATTTGTTGTTTTTTAGTATTTCTATTTAGCTTTATTTTTTTATTTAGTAATTTTAATAATTAAAATATTTAAGTTAGTTGTCGAGGCAAAATTTCTAAGTTTCATTTCATTTTTCCTGTAATATTTATATTTTATTATATATTTAGAAGAGACATGTTTTCAGGATTTTGTTCATAAAACACTCGTTTAGAAATAATTATTACGCCACTGATTTCATATCTTGCTCAGAATTTCATTTTAGTATTATTTGTATATGATTGTTGCATTTATACATATTTTAGTTTTATTTGTACTTTCATTTGTTTACTTTATTTTATTTTGTATTGCTTTATATAATTTTAGTACTTCAAATAATTTAAGTTAGTTGTCAAAGTAACATTTCTAATTCTGTTCTAACCAATAAGTTTTTATTACATGAAATAGCTCCAATTATACAAATCACTGAAACACTGAAAGAAATATACAATTTTTTTAAAGTAACTGTTTGCAAACAATTTATTTTGGCTACATTAAAGAAAACTAATAATAATGATAATAATACAAAAAGAAAGTTAGTCAAAAGTTCAGAAATGAGGTTAACAGAGCAATCTCTGGAGCACTTCAACAGTGTTTTGAGGGAACATTAAAAACAGCACATCATTGATTACCTTAAGGCCGGCCCTTATAATTACCATATTGCAATAAATAGTTTTTTTTTTTTTCAGAATAGCAAGGAAAAAAGTAGAAATTAATTGTTACCATGGCAACTCCATACTATAGAGGGTTAACAAACTCTTCAGGTGAAGAAAGATAACATCCTCTGTCACATGTGATGTATATCCTGTTTTTTCTCATGCACTTGAGTTATGAGTTATGACAGATTAATGCCTCGGTCGTAGAATAAAACTGAACTTGAGATCGTTTAATGAGAGAAACACAAATGCAGAGAAGGAGCAGCTGTAGACTCAGGTTTGGCGGTGCAGGTGAGGGTCTGAACAATTTTTTGCATGTAAAAACATTGTTGAGTTGAACTGTGATTACCACGAGTTTTTGAGATTTTGTTTTGAAAGAACATTTGGAGCTGAACTGCTCTGTTTCTGCTGAAATGTTACTCATCTCACGAGGCTGTCTTTAGCTGTCAAACCTTGTTCTCAGATTCTATAGAGTTCAGATGCATCAGTATTCTACGGAAGCCCGTTTACGCCACTGAATAAAAAAATATTGAATCTTTTTATCCCACAATTATGACTTTTTTTTCTCATAATTGCTTAAAAAGTCACAATAACCTTTTCAATGTTTTATTCAGTGGTAGAAACGGTCTTCCATAGTATTCAGACCCTGCACAAATAAAGCACTGAGTGTGTTTCCTGTGATTACGGAGAGAGACAGGAGGAGGTTTTACTCGTTGAAGAGGACGTTGTGTTGTGGACACATTCCCAGGTGAGTCCTGATGGTGTCCATGTCGGAGCGGATGTCGTAGCCGTTAATGTAAGCCGTACCGGAGGTGGGAGCGAAGAGACCCGTCAGTATCGACCTGGTGAACAAGAAAAATATCACACAAATAAATGAACATGAACAACACCATGAACTCACGAGTGTCTAATGTACTGGAGATTTCATGTTGAGACGGAGGCGGACAGTAGTGAAGTATTTCTACTTTACTCAAGTACATGTAACAGTATCTCTAGTTCATCGGAGTGCTCTTCTTTGGAAATAAGCAGCAAATCAGGAATTTATTGAGGGCAAAGTCGTAGTTAATAGTGAATAAGATCCCTATTCTAAAGTATTATCAGATTTCTAACATAATTAAGTATTACATTATATTTAATATGAAAAGTAGTGCAGTAGATAGTACAATATTATGCTTTGTAATGTTATGAAGTAAAGTTTTGAAAAGAAAACACTAATAAAGTACAGACACTTGAAAAGACTTTTACAGCAGAGTAAAAACGCTTCATCACTGTCTGTCTCTTGTTACTGTCTCGCTTGCCTCTTTTTACTTTGCATTGTTTAAATCTGAACTGTCGTAGGTTTGCGAATAATACATACAGTAGCTCCACAAATGCATTTGGACACTTAAGCTACAATTAAAAATGTATGCATGTGTTTGCATTATACCTATTTATATAGCAACAAGGTTTTTTTTTTTTTTAGAAATACTCAGTGTGGTATGGTAACGCCTCCAATCACGACTGGAAAGCTCTACAGAGAGTCGTGCGCTTAGCTGAGCGCATCTCAGGGTCTGCTCTCCCCTCTCTGCAGGACATCGACCTCAAACGCTGTAAAAGCAGAGCTGCTAAAATCCTCAAAGACTCAACTCACCCCGGTAACCATCTTTTCTGTTTACTGCCATCTGGCAGGCGCTTCAGGAGCATGATGGCAAAAACTGAGAGACTGAAGGAGGAGCTTCTTCCCTCAGGCCATCAGGCTCCTTAACTCAAACTCAGTTTCATAAACATTTACAGGACTCAATTTAATAAACTGTAAAACATTCACTATTCTCATCATCCGTATTGCTGCTATGTGTACATACCCGGTACCTGTTTGCACATTCCTCTTGCACATCCGTTTATATTATTATTTATTATGTCCACAGTATACTGTATTGCACATTTTATTTCATTGCACATTTTACTCCTTATTTTTTCTTATTATTTTTATTTAATTTTTACCTATATTTATATATATTATCTTGTGTTATGTTTATTTTTTTGCGCTGTCCATTGAGCGGACCTGTCCTGATTTACATTTCACTACTGATTATATTCTGTATAGTTGAGTATGTGACGAATAAAACAAACCTTGAACCCCTTGTACAGTAAAAGTTCACTTTTTAATTAAAACATGTCACATAATGAAGTTTGATGCAAATATATTGTTCAAATTGAAATGATAAATCTTTTAAATGTTGTACTAGTAAATGTGATGAATTATTTCTGCTGTTTTTCAGACCATGAGACAAGTGGCTTAAAATTATTTAAAAGTGTCTCAGAAACATTAGTTCAGCGTCATTTGTTTAGAATTTACTTTAATATTTTGTATCTAATACAAATGAGGTATTTTAAGTCTAATATGTTTTGTTGTTTTAACTATGCTTACACATAAACTGCAAAACGTGTGTAACATGCTCATTTTTTATTCCAATTGTAGTAATATTATGTGTTTTTATAATTTAAACATCTCATTTTATGAATGTGTTTGTTTAATAATTTATTTGTATTTCAGTTTTAATTCAATAACTTTTAATTTATAGCTGTAGTTGAAGTTAATAAATGTAATTGTAGTCATTTAGACATACATCTTTCAAATGTGCATGTCATATTATTAAAAACTTATATTATTAAGTCATATAACTTAATTCATATTTATCCCAAGGTATTAAACTATTGCACAGGTATGTTTTCCTTATATTGAAAACTATATTTGTTCAGTTCTCTTTATCTCTATCGTGAGCACAAGTCTAGTAACATTAAACGACACTGTAAAACTGTCAACCCTACATTACCAGTGCACGTGATGTGACAAACCATTTCTGAGTAGACAAGCAATAACAAACACTAAGATGCAAACTATACGTCATCATCACAGCATTTGACTTCAAATCAATTGTGAAAACTCGGCAGCATAAACCGGACTCACATTTCAAGTCCTGAAAACAACAGTTTAAACTTTCAACCAGATGAACTCATCTTTGCCAGGGCCGAACATCTAGTGTTTTGTTTTTGTCTATGGCCCTTGCTCAAGGTGTATGAAACACATGTAAGAGTGTCTGAAACCCACATGGTGGTGGTTTTTCCGGCTCCGTTGTGTCCTAAAAACGAGGTGATGTGATCCTGATAGAAGTCCAGACTGAGCCCATCCACGGCCAGTTTATTTCCCGTCTTATAGACCTTCACCAGGTTTCTGATACAAACTCCCGGCTTCATTCCAGGCGGAGGCTTTTCCAGGTAACCTGCAGCACACATACTCAGTCAGCTGCTGGGGAATCATCTGTGTGTGTGTGTGTGTGTGTGTGTGTGTGTGTGTGTGTGTGTGTGTGTGTGTGTGTGTCTCTGTGTGTGTGTGTGTGTGTGTGTGTGTGTGTGTGTGTCTCTGTGTGTGTGTCTCTGTGTGTGTGTGTGTGTGTGTGTGTGTGTGTGTGTGTGTGTGTGTGTATGTGTATGTGTGTGTGTGTGTGTGTGTGTGTGTGTGTGTGTGTGTGTGTGTGTGTGTGTGTGTCTCTCTGTGTGTGTGTGTGTGTGTGTGTGTATGTGTATGTGTGTGTGTATGTGTGTGTGTGTGTGTGTGTTTGTTTGTGTGTGTTTGTCTGTGCACATGCGTGTGCGTGTGCTGGTGCGTGTGCTTGCGTGCGTGTGTGCATGATCGTACCGCTCTGATTCTCCAGATCTTGGATCAGGTCGGGTTGGGTATCAGATCCGACTGGAGTGCCGCACCAGTATGAGGACGTGAAGGGAAAATACCAGGGCTTTGGGATGCCATACTGACCTAAAGAAGACACAAACAAGTGTTTTAAGCAAGTCCTGCTTTATCTGCATACACACAGTTCAGTCATGTGAAGCAACACAAGTTTACATCCTCTTTCAGAATCTTCAAAATGTGAATTATTTTACCAAAATAAAAGGGATCATACAAAATGCATGGTATTGTTTATTTAGTACTGATCTGAATAATATATTTCATATTTTATATTTTAATAATATAAAAGATGTTTATATAGAAATTATTATTTTATAATATATTAAGAAAATAACAGTTGAATTTATAAAAATGACCCGGTTCAAAAGTTTTCACCCCGTGATTCTTAACACTGTGTTGTTATCTGAATGATCCACAGCTGTGTGTTTGTTTAGTGATAGTTGTTCACGAGTCCCTTGTTTGTCCTGAACAGTTAAACTGTCTGCTGTTCTTCAGAAAAATCCTTCGGCTCCCACAAATTATTAGTTTTTCCAGCATTTTTGTGTATTTTAAAAATTTCCAACAACGGCTGTATGGTTTTGAGATCCATCTTTTCACACCGAGGATGACTGAGGGACTCATTTGCAACTATTACAGAAGATTTAAACACTCACTGATGCTCCAGAAGAAAAACCATGCATTAAGAGCCGGGGCGTGAAAACTTTTGAACAGAATGGAGATGTGAACATGTTTCTTATTTTGCCTAAAAATCATATTAGTTTTTCATTTTGTACTGCCCTTCAGTAGCTACTGAAGATAGTTACATGTTTCCCAGAAAACAAAATACCCATGATTTACCCTGATCTTCAAATTCAAACATTTTTAATGCATGTTTTTTCCTTCTGGCGCATCAGTGAGCGTTTTAATCTTCTGTAATAGTTTAACAGAAGTAAATGTAACTTTTGAATGGGGTCATTTCTTTAGAAATGTAACTGTTATTTTCTCTTGTGGACTATATGTAAACATATGTTATGTGAAATATCTTAATCAGATCAGAACTAAATAAACAATAGCATGCATTTTGTATTCTCTTATTTTGGTAAAATAATTAACATTTTGCAGATTCTGAAAGGGGGTGTAAACTTTTGACCTCAACTGTATATAAAAAATCTCAACTGTTTGATTACTTGTATTGTCGCGAAATGTCACTATATTATCGTCCAGAACTAATCTACTAAATGCGACTGTAAGATATATTAGGAACACTAATATAATTAATCATGTTATTATGTAAAGCTGCTTTGAAACAATGTATACTGCGAAAAGCTCGATTAGACTATGTACATTAGATTTGACTGAATTATACACTTCTGTGGCAGTTTCATTGAATTCATTTACATATAATGTTAGTCAAGGTTTTAATACCATTTTCTGATCTCAACTATCACATATTCATAATGGACCTGAATATTTCTCATGATCAGGACTTGAAAATTGAAACATTTTTCACACCAGGAAAAAAGTTATTAGTGTTATCTGTGAAGCACCTTTTTATTACAGCAGCTTTTACTCCTCTACTATTATCATTATATTATAATATACTCCTATATCACACTTTCCCTTTAACACTGAATTACAGCACGTCACATTATCAGATGGATGTATCTTGAAATGTCGTGGTCATTTGCCAGCATTCACATATTAAAGATGTTAATAATATTTGCTGGCTCATTCCATGGTCATTTGCCAAGTTATAAACTAGTATTGCTCTTTGAAGCACAATATTTGATCGGAAGGGTAAAAATGACGGGTGATTTCCTCAGTTATGGCTTGTTAACAGTATTCTGCCAGCTTCAAATCAGACACAGAGATGAAGTAGTGCATTAAGCACATTTATTTATTTATAGCATGTGTTTCAATTAATTGTCAATTGTCGGGTCGTTCTTCGCCTCCAAGTCGTGCATTCAAATCATTTAATGCACAGCTAGTAATTGATTATCCCTTAATTACCCCACATAATGTGTCTCGGATGTGAAGGGCTGGATTGCGGTTTCTTTTCACTCTTGGTGTGAACTAGATTACAGAAAATGAGCCAGACTATATTTACTACTGCTCAGAAGTTAGGGTCTGCAATATAATTTAATGTTCTTGAAGAAAGCCTCTCCTGCTCACTATGATCATTTATTTGATCACAAATACAGTGAAAACAGTAATATTGTGAAATATTATTACAATTTAAAATAAATGTTTTCTATGTAAATATCTTTTCAAATCTAATGTATTTCTGTGATGCGGCGCTGTATTTTCAGCATCATTACTCCAGTCTTCAGTGTCACATGATCTTCAGAAATCAGTATAATATACTGATTTATGATCAAGAAACATTTCTGATTATTATCAATGATGAAAACAGTTGTGCTGCACAATATTTATGTGTAAACCGTGATACATTACATTTTTCAGGATTCAGAAAAAAAAAATTACTGACCCCAAATATTTGTATTTCAAATAAATGATGTTCTTTCGGAATTTCTATTAACACAAAATCTTGAAAATAATAAATAAAATAAAATAAAATACAAAAGATGAAAAATTAATAAGATGCAATATTTCTGAAATGACAATGAAGACTGGAGTAATGATGCTGAAAATTCAGCTTTGCATCATGAATACATTACATATTAAAATATAATCAGATAGAAAACATTTATTTTTAATTATAATAATATTTCATAATATTGCTGTTTTTTCTAAATCGTTGTATGTATATCGTATGTTTTCAGAGTGCCGTACCCGGATAGACGTTCTCGATGTACCAGGTGAGCATCCAGTAAATGAACGCGTCCAACAGCATCATGAAGATGGAGACGATGAAGGAGTAGCGGTCGTTCTCCTGCGGACTGACCCAGATGTTGCTCCACTGAATGCCGATGCCTTGCTCTTCATAACGGGAGAAATTCTCACAGCCGTATCCGAACGCCACACACGACAGCAGGCTCTGTCGGGACGGAGACAGAGATGTCAGACACACGCCTGATCCACGCCATTAATATAAATGTTAATGTTCTCCTCTCGTGTGCATTTTTACTCAGGTATGAATATGAGATCAAAACAACGGCATTACCGCGACCCACAATTTCAAAGTAAACAGTATGTGTGTTTTGTTTGTGTGTGTGTGTGTGTGTGTGTGTGTGTGTGTGTGTGTGTGTGTGTGTGTGTGTGTGTGAGAGAGTGTGTGTTTGTGAGAGTGTGTGTAGGACACGGCATGGCTCACATTAATGGGCCTGCAGGCTCATTCATCTGGACTAGACAGTGGCGCCTGAATGCCAAGATGCATGCACACACACACACACACACACACACACACTCAGATACGAGGAAGACATCCACACACACACACACACACACACACACACACACACACACACACACACACACACATACACACACACTCAGATACGAGGAAGACATCCACACACTGCTGAATAGAGCGAATCTCTTCGCGTGAGATAAAGGTCACTCTGATTGGTCACAATGACGGAAGTGCAGCTGTAAGTCATTTAGTTGGTCTTTCTCTTTCTCAAAGGGCAAAGTGCCCATCCATCGCTCTTCTCTTCAGGTGCGGGTCATCGCTATCGCTCTCTCTCTAATGTACATCCTCACTGGAGATGAATGGAGGAGATCTGAATCTCATCCTGTGGATATGTACCTTAGGAAGAGCTGAGTGCTTCATTCAGTCTGTGTGAGTAAGTCATGCATTACATGAATGCACGGGTCAAGTAACACATCCTCTTCTCTCCTCACGTCGAACTCTGCACTCTCTTGTTAAAGAAAGAAGTACACATTGTTCTTCTCTTTTGGTTCAGGATCTTGTGCAGATCTTGGGCTTTTATGTATATACTTTTATGTATACTTGTCTATTGTTTTTTATTGTTCTCTCTTTCTTGTTGCTGATTTAATTTTTAGCCAAAAAAGACACACAGCATGTTTTTTTATTTTTAAAATTGTGCTTATTGTGGAAATACTATATTTCAGAATATACTTAACTGCGATCTGAATGTCATGTTTTGTTTGTAATTGCTATTAAATGAAAATGTATTATTGCTTAACTTAATATCATATGCAATTAGCTGAACTTTAGTGTTTCGACCCACTTAAGTAGGACTTAAGTACATATTCCCATGTAATTTCTTAATTACTTCTATTGTCTTTGAAATGTGGTTAAAGTACTTCTGAATGTACTGAAAAGCATTTAGTAATTTCTGATGAAATGTGCATGTTATGTATTGATGAAGTTGCAATTTCTCCTTTCTTGTTAATGTTTTTTTTTGGCAAAATCTACATTCTTATTATGTATAGTATACTTTAAAAATATATACATATTTATAAGTGTGAACTGAATGTAGTATTTTCGTACACTTAATTGAATGTTAAATGCAACTAAATGAAAATGCATTATAGTTTAAATTTACATTAAATGCAACTTTAGAGCAATTTGATCCTCTTAAGTATAACTTAAGTACATCTTTATATGTAATTTAATGTCATTTTATTGTAATTCCATATTTTACTTGCTTTGTCTTTGATATACAGCTAAAGTGTACTTAAATATTTGCAAATAAATTACAAATTTGCAATTATGAAATTGCATATTAGTACATTTAAAATATATTACCTGTAATACCGAAAAACCCACTACAGTTAAAATTATCATTTTAGTCAAATGTCAACACATCAAAATAAGTATACTTCTTTAAATCATGACAACAGATTATTTAAACAATGATTCAAAATCTACTTCAAAGTAAAACATTTAATTTGACATTATTAGGTCACTTTTTAAAAGTGTACTTAAGTGTGTTTAGAAACAGCCATGAAAGCATCTCTCTTTGAGTCACTTAAGAGGCCTTTTATTTAATTAATATTACATTATTGTTTGTAAGAATGCACCTTTTAATATTAAAAGTACACTACAAGCACATATTCAACACTATCTGGAGGTGCTTTCAGCATCTCATGATTTAGATGTATTAGGACACGAGTCCTCCGGGCTGCAGCAGAAGTGTGTTGAATGAATCTCACCGTGGCGATCTTGGCGCCGAAGCCCATGACGTCCCTCCAGGCGTAACAAAGCACATGAGGCAGGTAGAGCAGGAAGTAGATGAGGCCCCCACAGGCGGCCGCCAGATTCGCCCGAGAGAAAAACACACTGATGAAAAAGCACTGCATGACCGTGGCCACGCAGAAGACCAGGAGGAAGACAAAGATCACAGATGGGTCGCTGTTTTGCAGAATCTTTCCATACTGAGAGAAAGAGACAGAAGTGGGGAGAAAAATGATAGAGCAAACATTGTTATTGTCAAACAGTTGCTGAGACAAATTATGGATTTGTCTACGGAGCGTAAAGACATTCAACCGCGTGAAAGCTTTTCGGAGCCCCTAATGACGTTGCATTTGACTTTCCATGGATGCATTAATAATGCAACCTGATAATTACAAAGCACAACAACACATTGAAAATCCACTCGTTTGAGAGAAGCGATTACATCTGTCAAGAGCAGTGATAGAGAGAGAGAGAGAGATGATTAAAAGACAGATCTGTGATTGAATAAGCGGTGGGCGTCATGACTCTGGTGGGCTGAGTTAAATAAATCATGTGTGCACTCGAATATAAGCTCATCTGTCATGTTCTTCAACCTGCTGGTCCCACACAGAGTCACGCTGCCCAACCAAAACCGTCCATTCACAAACACTGCACCATCTGATCCGACAGCAGCAGAGCAATGCTTCTGCTCAAGATGATTAATAAATGAAACAATTACTATCATTCATTTCACGATAAAGTGCTTCAACATACCTCACTGTTATGTGTTGGAGACTGTAAGTAGTTGACTTTTGGTAGCACTTAATTTATTTAAATTAAAAAATTGTGGATTGGTGAAAAGGACGTTGAATGGGACGTCAAATGAGAGATGGGATATTATCTGATGATTAAGACGATATTTGTAATAGTATCTCATTATAAATTAAACTGCTTACATATGCTACTTGCTTTCAAATATTGGAAAAAATAATATTCCTGGATTTAAATAATCTTTTGATAACTGCATGTAAACTGACAAAAATGAACATCTAAATTAGATGTTTTTATTTAAGTCAAACATATTGCTTAGCATCACCGAATCAACCTAAATACATTCATTTGTACCATGCAAAACTATTGTCATTGGTTAAATAATGTAGCTCTTTATTATAAGGCTTTTACAGAGTTTAGTACATTAGGCTTCATGGCCTTCATATTTACATTCATACTAATCAAGACTGATGAACTTCGTCCAATCAATAAATTACACAAACAACAATAATCAGTCTGCGTTTGATTATTACAGTTTATTTATTATGCCTCTGGTTGTTGCTATATTTAAACGCAAGTTCAATGAACAACTGTCAATGTATATAAATAACAGAGTTAAATATAAAATCATGATGAAAATAAGTGTAATAAACTATTATTTCAACAAAACATATTAAACTGTAGAATTCCAGAAGTTTGTGGGTGAATTCAATTATTTCGATTTTTAGTTGCTTGCAGCTCATCTTATTTTAAACACTTTTAGATTACCCTGAGACCAATAATAGCAAACAGTGTGTCTTCTTCGCTTTCATGCTCATCACACTGGTCTGCAACAGCATCCAGCTTCACTAGCTTCAGCCACTAAAAGATCACCATTGTTTAAAAACCACTTAAGACTATCGTGGAATTTAAGCCTTCATCTTTTCAGCAGGATAGGCTAACATGTTTATGAACCACTACCAGTGCAAAGCTGACGAAGCTCTCTGATCCAGTGTAGTCCAGATCAGATCTGGGATCCGGTGTACCGCAGTGTTTGTGAATGGCAGTGAATCAGCATTAATCACCTTGAGAATGACAGTAAGGAGCGCGGCGCTGACGGCGAGGGGTAACGTGCTGCTGATGGCCCAGCTCAGCCAGTAGGTGGAGCTCTTCAATCCCATCATTCTCACAGTCTCCTTCAGACGCGCTTCCTTCTCCTGAACCACCCCCTTGACTATCAACGCAACCGAGAAGATCCACGCTAAAGTCATATATAGAGGCAGGGAACGTGTCAGAGATCGCAGAAACCTACACATGCACAAAGAAACAAGCGTGAACACTTGCTTGCACACTTCATTCAAAGAGTAATTTCACACATATACACACACACACACACACACACACACACACACACACACACACACACACACACACACACACACACACACACACACACACACACACACACACACACAGACAATACAACCAAGCAGAGTTCTTCCCAAAACAACAGGTTTTCTATAAATTATTAAACATAGACACCACAGAAAATATGCTATCTGTCACTTAAGTGAAAAGAGTCCTGGCGTGAAAAGAGATGCCTCCAGAATATCTGTCCTCAAACTGAACGGTCTGCTGCCTTTAATACAGTAAATCATCCAGTCCATTGAGCATCACATGAACTTCACCCCATTGGCTTGAGTTCTACGTCACTGGTAGATCCTTCAAGGTATTTTGGAGGGAAAGAGAGTCACCGTCACATCAAGCAACCATTGGGGTACCTGAGGGTCCAGTGCGTGGCCCGCTTCTTTTTCTCAAATTACACAACATCGCTGGAGACAATCATTCTGGCTCATGGCTTTTTTATATTTTATTTACCACTGCGATTTCTTGTTTCATCCTGACAGCCCCACAGCAGGTGCATAGATCTTGACTTGCCATGTAGACATGTTAACACTATCTTACCTACGCTCATATTTATATTTTTATGCTCCCTCAAGAAGTCTGCTGTCAGTGAGTGAGATGCGCCTCATCGAACAAACACAAAGAGACAAAGAGACATAAGATCACTTTCCTGAACTTTCATTGTCACTGTACCTCACCAGAAGGATTTTTTCTTTCTCCATCCAAACAGAGTCTTCACGAAACATCAAATAATAACTCATGCATGGTCACTAGACTCCCACTCCTTAAAACAGTCATTTTAACAGTCAAACAGTCAATTTGAATGAATTGCTGGGCACAATTGTAACTGCATTCTCAATATAAAACACACAGACAATTTCGTTTCTATGTTATAGCCTTGTTATTTTTTCTACATGCCTGCTACAGTTTAGGGCCACCAACAAAGTGTAGGAAATGTCACTTTTAATTATCTTTTTTTTTTAAGATAACGCAATCCAATGTATTTGTTCCCCAAATTTGCAACACTGCTGTATGATGTAGTACCGACTGACATACAGTAAATGTGCTCCATCTCTTACATTTTAATGTCAATTATAACTATTACTTTGACCATTTACAATTTAGCAGCAATGACTGAATCCAATCAGGATTTTTGTGACAATTTAAATTAGATATAATTTCCATCCTAAGCTTCCCTACAGGTAAATCTATGCCCGGTCCTTATATGAAGGACAAAACATACCTCTATCAGCCCATCTACTGTGGATTTAACCAACAGAATGGTGTACAAATGATCAATGCATCTAAATAGGGAAGCACACAGTAATGCATTTATCCCAGTTTTTAATAAATGCCCAGTAATGCAATTAACAAAGTCCCCCATCAATTTACACCATACAGCTAATTTGTTTTAATTAGGCACTAATCTGATGATTTTCTGCACATTCTATCCATGTTCACCATGGAAACGATGAGACGATGAACGAGTTTGAGAAAGTAACAAGCTGGGGAAGCTGAATAATCACACTGCTGATTATAAGGACTCCTATAATGGGTCTGTAACAGGCCAGCTGTCATCCTGCTCTTCCTGAGCTTAGAGAAGCACAGAATGTACCTGTTTCACAAGAATAATAAATACACAACTGCAGGGTAAAGCTGCTTTCATCACTGGTTTGTGTCTATAACATTAGCATACTTCTTATCTTTTCCATATTGTGCTTTCCATTTTATAATATACATAAAACAAATATTTAAATTTGGTCAAAACTGATTGGGTCATACTTATTCTCTGCACAGCTGTTTTCCAAGAACCGTGGAATTCAACCCAATGCAAATGCAATATACTGAAGCTGGTATTAAAATGACTACAATATTGTATATTTCCATTAGAATTAAACCAAACCATGCTGACTGTTATTCCCCAGATAAAAAATGTACACAGCATAAATTTACCCCGATTCCACAGTATAAGAGCAGCCGAGTTCAACAAGGTAATGTGCAAAAAAATAATAACTAATAATGATGATGATAGAGAGAGAGAGAGAGAGAGAGAGAGAGAGAGATAGATAGATAGATAGATAGATAGATAGATAGATAGATAGATAGATAGATAGATAGATAGATATGGATAAAGCTATCAAAATGCAAAAACATGCCAGTGTAGTGTTAAATCATGCTAACGATGTGCTAAGACATGCTAGCAAAAAATAAAAACATCCTATAAACACGTTAGCATGCTAGCAACAAGCTTAACATGCTACAAACATAGCAGAATGCTAAGACATGCTAACAAAATGCTAAACATGCTAGCAACATGCTAATTCATTCTAGCAACGTGCTCAAATGTTAGACATGTATTAAAACATGCTGAAGCATGTTAATTCAGGCTAAATATTTGGTAACATGTTATAAACATGCTAGAATTCATGCTAACAATGTGCTAAATGTGCTAGACACATTATAGCAGCATGTTAGTCCATGGTATCAGCATGTTAAACTTGTTAAATGTTAATTCATGCTATAAACATGTTATAACATGGTAGCAACATGCTAATTAAGGCTAACAACTTGGTAAACTTGCTAGAAGCATGATATCAACATGATAAAACTTGCTAGAAGCATGATATCAACATGATAAAACTTGCTAGAAACATGATATCAACATGATAAAACTGGCTAGAAACTTGTCTAACAAGCACAAATATGCTACATTTTGTGTTAAAATGTTCTAGCAACATACTGAACATATGTTAGCAACATGTTAATTCAGGCTAACAACTTGGTAAACAAACTGTTGCTATAAAATTAGAAGCACACAATTCCCTCGAATATAATTATATGCTTAAACATTAAGATTTGTATTCATGGACATTATTAAAGTAGTCAAACCTTTCATTATAAAGGGGTGACCCAATACTTTTGGCAATATATGGTTTGTAATATGTCGAGGAGCAGTGTTATGATGATGGTAAGAGCATGTGAATGAGATGAAATATTAGCGAGATGACAGAAGTGTCTCTGACAGAAACTGAAAGCTCATTCTGGAGGAGTTCAGGTCTGTGAGGGAAGTAAGATGATTTTCCCAGCACTACACACTGTAGCTCTCCCTTTGAGAGCCGGAGCGAACAGACAGAGAGAATGAAATAAATGAAGTGACACGGGGAACGACATAACTGAGCAGTTTAGTTTAGAAAGACACCCAAAGCGCCCGTGGCAGTCTGAAGCTGGAACTTCCTCAGAGCAAAAGTGCTGTCAGGTGTGTGATGCTGCTTTAAAACAAGTTCACACAATATTTAACTCATATTCATATTTAAAAGAAACAGGTCTTGGCCGCCATTGCATCTCATTGGAAATAAGTTCAGTCTGTGGCATCCAACGTGAAAGCACTGGAACAAGCTAATCCTCGAAGCGAGAGAACAAACACCTTTGAACACGAGATACTCTGGAAACCACAGAAACAGCAGCTCTTTACAGAACGACGGAGGAAGGCGGCGAGCGATACGGAGGAGGTCGGCAAGGAATCATCTACAGTTTGATACTGTGCATGACGAATTAGCATAATAACCCAATTTAGAGGAATCAAAGATCAACGCGTTTCTGCTTGATCTGCTTCAGTTTGGGAGTAATCGTTTCCCTGTGATTATTTCCACTGTGATCACGAGCATCAAAACCACAAAGCACTGTGACTTTATGAATGTGCAACCTCTCAACACAAGCAACTTCCTTTCCTCTCCGCTAAACGGATTATTGTGCCTTTTAACTTTACATGTGCGCTTATTTTCCATAATGACTTTAATTGCATTGTAGCTTTGTCATTTCTCATGGTTTGCATTCAAAAGCGTGCAAACAAACTGGCATGAAAAACATAGCGTTTATGCATATCATAAACACAGCATTAGCATTTCTGTTTAATTTTAATAAGTTCAGGCTGAATTCATCTGTCAATTAATTATATATGGTCAGATTCACATTTTGGTTTCATGTTGACCTAAAAAACCCAAAGGTGAGCTGTGTGTTCTCAAAATGATTTGTGATTATGTTGCATGATTTCATATTTCTGATTTGTTTGATTGTTCAGTTTAATTTCTTCTTCAGGGAAGCAAACTCATCAAAATAATTGACACAATCTTTTTTTTAACAGTTTTAAAAACTGAACTGAAGCCCAATTGATATGACTATACTGAAAAACAATAATAATAATAAACTTATATTAATATTATTAATATTATTTAAATGTAAAAAAGTGTATTATTAAATTATACAATAAAATAAATAATAAATAAATATATGGTAATTATATGCTCTAAAATTTAAATAAATAATACGATTTATTAATATGATTATTATTATTGTTTTATTTTAGTAGATAAAAAAAATTAACAAAATAAAAAATACTATACTACTTTACAACTAATTATGTACTATACAATAAAATAATTTCATAATAATAATAATTTTATTTTACAGAATAAAAACATCAAAATTACACTACTAATATGTATATAATATAATATAACATAATATTTATACTATTCCTAATTGTCTAATTTCTTTTATTTTTATTTAGGCAGAAAACGGCAGGACAACCTTAAAGCTTAAAAACATTACAAACTATCCTCATAATTAATTTGTGAAGATGTCCCATGTTATGCTCCCTCAGCGTTTGCAGAGATGTTAGGTGTTAAGCAGCGTTTACTGTGAACCGAGTCGAACACTGGATCACGAGCTGCTCACGTATAAATGAACACAGTGCTGCGCTTCATTTCAAATGCAGATTTGTGTCAAAACATGACAAGTTTGCATCCTTCCCTTTTAGCTTGATTATTCGTTTCTGTTAATTGAATTTGTTCAGGGTTTCGGCTCCACTAACCTTGACCATCAGCGAGATTAAAACACAGGGGATGGTCATCAGAACCATGTTCTCTATAAACCAGCAGAACCACATGGAAGAGTTTTGAACCCCCACAATCCGCAGAACCTCCTTCAGACGGAGCTCCTTCTCCAGAACCAGACCTTTGATGATCTGGCAGGCCGTGTAGATGAACGACAGAACCAGGAACATGGGCAGCATGGTGCCAATGGACGAAACGAAGCTGCAGGAACGACCAGAGCTGATTCAGGACATCATTCACACATATCATTGTGTGTTTCACAGGAGAGAAACATGACTAAAATACGCGTTTGGATTGAGTAACTTATGACAAAACGTATATGTGTGGCTGAACCAGTTATATTTTATATCATTGAATAGAGTCTGATATGTTATAAATATTTTTATTTTATTTAATTTTTAAATTAATTTTAATTTTAATTTGTAGATAAAGTTTGATAAAAAAGTGTGTTTGTCAAAGCAAATATTTTATTTGTATATAATTGTTTTTCCACAATAAACATTGTTTCATAGCAGCTTTACAAAAAAACAGGTATTTAAGTTTATAATATCTTAATATCTTTATGACTTATAGTAATATTTAGCAGATTAAAGCTGGGCAATACTATATTTACATTTTGTAATAACATAAAACATATTTCTATGTATTTCAAGTAATGAAAATAGTTTTAGATTTTATTCATTTAACTTTTTTGTACTTATAGTGTGTTTATTTTAACACACTTTACATGTTTCAGTTGTAATGTTTTATTTTCAAGTAATGATTTTAAGGTTTTAACCCTTTAACAATCCAGCGTACCGCCGGCGGGACGCCTAGTGGTGAGAGCGTGAAGTTGTCAGACACACAAAAAAAAGTAATAAAAAAAAAAAAAGTTGATCATGTCATATATCCACGGAAAGCTGAGATTCTTGTGATTTCAACTATGTAAACCATTTTAAGATACTATAAACACAGCATGTACAATCAGTGTCTTTATCAGACCACTTTTTGTTGACATAATGCAGACATGCATGATAGTACAGACATGCATAGGAATAACACAGTAGGGATGCAATATAACACCAATATAAGAAAAAACCCACAAATTAACTAATGTACCATGTACAGAAATAGAAATATAAGAAAAAAATTATTTAGATTATAAATTATAAATATATATGTAATTTCAAATGTACACATTTTGGATTCTATAAATAAATGTCACTATAATGTGTTTATGCTTCAGTTACTATGTGTCAGAAATTATTGACAGTGAATCTGGGTGATAAATTGAATAGCTCTAAGTGTAACCTTTCATTAGAGCCCAAAATGATGACTGTACATTAAAGCATTCAAGAATTACAGCATTGTATGTGTCGCTGTTACAAAGCGTCGTTTGGAGTCTCCCAAGTGTAATTTTTTCGGAAGCGTCTAGACATAAAATTAGATAAACATGTTTAAAACACACATTTTCTAATATATTGTTTATCAAATGGTAAATTTGGCTTGGTAAGGCTTCATTCTGTGATCCCAATGTATTTTCCAGCTCATACCTCCCAGCTATAGTCATCTGCAGGCTTATATTTACAAACAAAATGCAGGCAGAATTCTTTTTTTCTTTTTTTGTGTGTATTCAAAGTGCTATTACTCAATATCAGTAAGACTTACAGTGATTCTGACTGTTGAGAAACAAACCTCAGAGTGTCACCTTTCAAAGGAGACCAACACCATGCATATCATCCAAATGGCCCAAGAACAGCATGCAATTTACTTTGGGTATGCCTTTTTTAGCCGTTTTAGGCAAATTTTACAGGAATCTTAAAGGGTTAATTTGAGTTGACTTAGTTTCGGTTATTTTTGCACTTCAGCTTTTAGTATATAAATACTCCGAACTAGATGAAAATGATGGATGATGCAGTAATATTAACGGCAATCCTGTAAATATAGAAGCTGGAATTGTATTTTATAGCTGAATGTTACTTGAGCTAAATGTTCACGTAAAGTGATATTTGTATGGTCTTTATTTAGTTCTAGATATTTTAGTACTTCAAACCAAAGTTGTATTTGAAGTGATGCCGATGTTTTAATGTCTAAGTTGACAATAACACACCTGTGGTGATTACCGTGATCAGTAGTAATGATAGTATTGTTGTGAATGAACCCGGCAGTGCTGGATGATCTTTACGCCACACACACAGCTCAGCGTCGGTATGATTTATCATCCGGTGCCGCTTTGATAATACAGTAAGCCAGTATTAAAGTACTCTCATAAGGCCAGGAAAATGTCATGTCAATATCGGAGCAGAAGGTTCCGGATACAAAGTGCTGTCTGTGCTCAATTAGCTAGCAGCTCAAATATATCATGTGCTCTCAAAATATGACAAGCTATAGATTTCTCATATCAGTTCTGCTTACCTTTCATAAATACAGTCAGGGAGAGATGCCACAATACAATTAGAGCTGACAGCAGAAACAGCCGAGGGAGGATGATAACAAACTCGTTAAAATGCATTAATTCTCCATCATCTCTCACTCAACACTCAGTGTTTCACTCCTGATCTAAACCATTAAAAATGTTTGCATTAACACACTCGGTTATAAACAAGTGCATTCTGTAGCCGATTTGAGGCTCAAAAACACTAAGATTGAATAACATTATTTAAATATTGCATTTGTGTTGTTTTAGCGTTTGCAAACAATTTAGCAGTGAATGCAACTTTAGTTGCACGGTTCCTCGTCTCACGGACAAGTTCTGAGTCTTAGTTTTATTTCTGTACAAATAATGGAAGTCAATGAAAGATTTCATGATCATCGTTTGTGTTTCGAAGAAAGAAAGATGGTCACACAGGTCTAGAACGACATGAGTAAATAAAGCCAGATTGTTCATTCATGCATATATTATCCCATAATAGTTTTGGCTTTAAAATGGTCAAATTACATTTTCGGCATCGAATATGGCAAGTACTGTAAGTTGCATATTTTCAATGGTTTATGCGTCAGCCAATCAACTGCCATTGAGATGGATGACAATGCTAAGGGATCACTTTCTCTCGATACTATTAATACTTGAGCAACAGTGATTCACTTTTAACAAAGAGCACTCTGCTTTCTCTTCGGCTTTTCTTATATATCATTTAGAAATAATGGAACATGTAATATGGATTTGTGGCATTAGATAAGCTGTTTTTATCCAGTCGGGCCAGAATCGCCTGGACGACTTACTGAGGCATTTACAACATGAAACGCTTCTGCCTCTTACATTTAAAATTCAGATTTAGGCTTTTGTGTGGTGAAAAAATGACTCACGCAGACACACACACTGAAAAGCAAATTAGCATTCTCTCCATTCTCTGTCCCTCTAATGCATGAATAGAACTGGAGTTTTGTGAGTTTTCAAGTGGAACTAAGTGACGCAGGTCTGACCGATTCTGCTGGGAGGCTGAAGACGCTTCAGAGATTTATGACCTTAACACACACACTCACACACACACACACACACACACACACACACACACACACACACACACACACACACACACACACACACACACACACACACACACACACACACACACACACACACACACACACACACACACACAGACACAGACACACAGACACACACACACACACACACACACACACACACACAGACACACACACACACAGACACACACACACACACACACACACACACACAGACACACACACACACACACACACACACACACACACACACACACACACACACACACACACACACACAGACACAGACACACACACACACACACACACACACACACACAGACACACACACACAATATGTTACATATATAAACAAACAGAAGTGATACAAAGCAAATAATATACACTAGCATTCATAAGTTTGGGGTTTGTAAGATTTTTAAATGTTTTAAATGTTTCAAAGTCTCTTCTGCTCACCAAGCCTGCATTAATTTTATCAAAAATAAATACAAATAAAAAACTGTAATAATGTGAAATAATAACTGTTTTCTATGTGAATATATGTTCAAATGTAATTTATTTCTGTGATGTGCAGCTGTATTTTCAGCATCATTACTCCGGTCTTCAGTGTCACATAATATTCAGAAATCATAAAAATATGCTGATTTGCTGCTCAAGAAACATTTCTGATTATTATCAATGTTGAAAACAGTTATGCTGCACAATATTTTCTGTGATATATGTTTTCAGGAACATTATAAATCATTACGGTTATTTTATGATTATTGATGAATAGAAAGAACAGCATTTCTTTTTTACAGTAACTTTTGACCAATTTAATGCATCCTTGCTGAATAAAATACATTTATTTTTACATTAATATTTTAAATATTAGTGTATATGATAATTGTATAGATCATTTTGATCTTTTGTTCCCTCAATGTGATCTTTGACAGTCTGTAAAGCAAGGGTCTTTAACAGGACGTCTGTAATCATCATCCAATCTCTACTAACTAAGCATAAATATTGACCTGGCTATTTTAAACGATGCATCATTAATTTTATTCAGTATGTAACCGTGGCATGAAAATCGAATCCTATCTTAATGCATATGATATTATTATTTGTCTCCCACAGTGACTTATGAGGCACAATGCAGACAGCAATGACAAGCCTGCACTCACATCATCACAAAACCTTCATTAAGACTCACAGTAACATGAAGAACATCACCTGGCTGGAGTTTGGACCTGACATCTCAGTTTCATGGAACAAGCCTCGCATTCAAATCTATAAAACACGCTGCTTTTCTCTCGAATCAATAATCACATTAAAACACAACACAGCAGTGCTTCTGACATCCACATCAGCACCCATAACCAAACTCGCACGAACCCCCGCAGATGCACTGATGGATTTCTCAGACCGACGGAGAGCGAGAGAACCAATCAAAGCTAATATTAATTTGACATTTACTTTCGGCATGAATCACAGCCACAGCGAGCTGTTGGTGATGCTGTAAGATCGAGTGAAACCTCTCTGCATGCTTCAGCATCCCACTCTCAACATCACAGCGTCGCTTCAGTATGAAGACAGCCCAACAGTGTCGATATAATGGTGCATATTTGACGGGCTCTTACGCGTCGTCCATGTAACACGGGTACGGCATCTGCTGCGCGTAGACGCCGAGCGGCTGCCTGACTCCGGTCTGCACCGTCGTGATTCCTCGATCCACCATGTCCTGCAGGTACACGAAGCCTCCTCTCACGTAGTGCAGGTCATTGAAGGGGTTATCACGGGCCAACGGGGACCAGGACCTGAAGCACATCAAAAACAAACCACATTTATACAGCATCGTGAGTGTTATGTTCAGCTGGTTACATTTGAGTTAATTTGTTACGTGCATTTGCCACATAGCTTTAATTCATTTGTATTTGTTTTAGTTTTAGTCATTTTAGTACCTAAACTAATTATATGTGACCCTGGAGCACAAAATAAGTCTAAAGTCGCTGGGGTATATTTGTAGCAATAGCCACAAATACACTGTATGGGTCAAACTTATAGATTTAAATTGTATGCCAAAAATCATTAGCATATTAAAGGGGTCATATGATGCGATTTCAAGTTTTGCTTTCTCTTTGGAGGGCTACAAGCTGATAATAGATGAGATCCCTGAAGTTACAAAGACTAAAGTTTCAAAACCAAAGAGATTTTCTTTATCAAAGTTAAGACTCTGACACGCCCCCTTAAAACAGCTCGTTCCAACACACCCCCATATGTCTATGTCACGATGTGGAAATATTTGCATAACTCCGCCCAAATGTTCAGGCAAAGAAAGGCAGCGTGGTTTCAGTAACGCAGTAGAGTTGATGCGGCCGTGTCAGGGAGACACTGTGTGTTTCTATAAAGCAAAAGCACTTTATTTGACCTCCGAAAATAGATGCAGTCAGGAATCATTAAGATTACTTACAACAGAACAGCAACACATTTAATGGACGACAGTTTCGTGAACCTAGGAGAGGAGGTTATTCTGACTCTGCTCTGACAATCTGACACTTCTGAATCAGCGACTGTATGTTTTGTTATTAGTTCAAATATTTGCTATTGACTGTTCAAATGCGGAGCTTTGTGCGGTGTGTGTGTGTGTGTGTGTGTGTGTGTGTGTGTGTGTGTGTGTGAGGGGAGGGTCACATCACAGCAGAGTGTACAGCGCGTCAGAAATCATCGTAACCGTGGCTTGTGTGCAAACATATATGAGCATCATCACTGTGTCTGTCACGTGACTCTGTTCCACACTCGGGCTTGAACTGACGCTAAAACTAAGGACATTATTAAATGTCTTTTATTTTAAAAAGCTGAAGCTTGCGATTATGGTAAGGGGCTTTACATTTCTGACTCGTGCTTGTGGTGTTCGGCCAATCACAATGCACAGTGTCAGCTGGCCAATCAGAGCAGACTGTGCTTGTCAGAAGGAGGGGCTTTGTAGAAAACGAAGCGTTTGAGAGAGGCGGGGCATAGAGGACCTACAATAATGTACAGTATTTGAAAAGTAATGTGTTTTTTGAATATTAAAGCATGTCAACATATTCTGTTACACCAAATACACAAAATAATGATCTTTAAAAAAGCATCATATGACCCCTTTAAGTAAAGATCATGCTCCATGAAGATATCTGTAGATTTCCTACCGTAAATATATAAAAACTTATTTTTTGAAGAACTTCTTTTGAACAACTTTAAAGATGATTTTCTCAATATATATATTTTATTTTTGCACCCTCAGATTCCAGATTTTAAAATAATTGTATCTCAGCCAAATATTATCCAATCATAACAAACCATACATCAATGGAAATATTATTTATTCAGCTATTCAACTTTCAGATTATGTATAATTATAAAATTATAAACAAAATGGATCCAAAATGATTTTGTGCTCCAGGGTCACATATTTCAGTTTCTGATTTTAAAAATAAGTTTTTCATTTTTTTTTCAACTTAAAAAAACAACAACAAAAAAACGTTCTTAATAGTTTTATTTAATAACACCTAAAACACGTTTTAGTATATTTGTAATTTCTTTCAATTTATTTGTTATAAAAAATATTTCTGTTTAGTTTTAATTCTAAATAAATATTCTAAATACAAAATAAATAAGCTTGATAATTATTTAAATATTATACATTTAGGTCTGGATAAAAGTGTAATGCATTCAAGTGCTACAAGACCTAAATAACCTTTAAACATACAAAAAAAATATTAAATACAAATAAATAAATAAATAAAATGCACAATTCTCAAAGAAACATTTAAAGTTTATCTAGTGGATATTTTCACTTTTACAATTTTTTTTATTACATTCATTATTTATTTATTTGAATTTCACTTCATGGGAATGATTCATCCATGCATATGTTTTTATTTAGAATCAGTGTAGTCAAATGATTATTCGCATGCAAAATAACGTTTTTGTTTACATATTACATGTGTGTGTACTGTGTTTATTTATTATGTATTTATAAATACACACACATTCATGTTAATATTTACGAAAAATATGTTATGTTTATATATTAAATATATTTATCTGTAATATAAATATTTACATGTTAATATTTTCTAAATATATACTGTATGTGTGTGCATTTATATATACACAATAAATATACACAGTACGCACACATATATTATGTGAACACAAACTTATATTTTGCATGCGATTAATCATTTGACAGCCCATATTTTGTTGGCATCTTTCTTTTCGTTTTTTAGTATGTAAGACGTCTTCACTCTCATGTGTTGATGTTGTGATCCTGTGTGTTGGGTTCTGACCTCTCCTTGATCTTGTCCGTCCTCTCGGTGTCTCCGATGTCCATGCGGATCTTGTATCTGATGTGTGGCGGGGTCCGCGGGTCAGCGGGGGCCAGATCCGTGAAGACCAGACCTGCCCAGAAGCGGTCCTGATTCAGGAGCTTGAAAGACTGCTCAACCAGCACAGCCT